>MJUU01006360.1:77816-94839 GCA_002080025.1 Modiolus philippinarum
TTTTTTGGAAAGGGTCTGAAATAGGGTGTAATGGAAAAAGAGCACTTGTTTGCCATAGAAACAAAAACAGAAACTTATTTTTTAGGTGAAAAATTTGAGTTTTCTGATTAAAAAAAGGGAATTTTGAGAAATATGAATTGCATAGGTTATAAGGAGAACCCCTGTCCAAATTTTCTTTGGAAAGATGTCTGAAATAGGGTGTAATGGACAAAACAGCATTTGGTTGCCATGGAAACAAAACCAGAAACTTTTTTTTTTGAAAAATCAGATTTTATGATAAAAAAGAAGGAATTTAGAGAAATATGTATTACATAGCTTATAAGGGGAACTCCCGCCCAAATTATTTTTGAAAGGGTCTTAATTGGGTGTAATGGACAAAAGAGCACTTGTTCGTCATGGGAAAAAACCATAAATGCATTTTTTTTTTTGTAGAAAAATTGAGTTTCCTGATAAAAAATAGGAATTTTGAGAAATATGTTTTACATAGGTTATAAGGGGAACCCCTGCCCAATTTTTTTTCTTGAGGGAATGCCGTAATGCCTTGAAGTCAGATATGGAAGTTCGATTGGGAGACTTTTGTGTTTCGCTTGCGAACACAGCTATCACTTGTTATTATTATTTTTTTTTCTTCTTCTTCTAATAATTCTGTCCGAGCGATTAATTTGATATGTCTAAATGAAATCATTTCAAACTTTGCACAAAGTTGGAACACCATCTGAAGTTGTATGCTGTGCTTTTAAAATTTTCAAAAAAAGGCAGCCATTTCCAAGGTGGCCGCCAAAATACGTCAAAATGTCGACTGTGTCGGATTTCAACGAAAATTAATTTCTAGGTAGATTTTGAGGCTGTGAATAAGGTGAAATCATCCAGTGGGGAGTCTGGGGTGAAATCGGCTATTGCTTGCAATTGTAAATGGTGAATAAAAGGATATGGAGTAAATCTAGTTTAATTTCTTGTTCATTTTTGCATATTTGTTGTGTCTTTGTCATGCTGTCTCAAATCGTGTTGGATATGACTTACAATGATTTTGGATTTTGGGTTTTTGAATACACCATTTCCTCATTTTAGCGTCGGTATTCGTTTGCCGAAGTATTTGATATTACACGAATATTTACATTTTTCTAAATATTTAGAACAAATCAAAGATGACCTCCAATTTTCTACTTTTTTTAGAAGTATTTCAATACAAGTAACCAATGAGTAAGATAGAGAAACATTTTTGAACTGGAGGTCAATAACCAAAATATGAAAAAAAGAAAGGAAATGGGGTAAATGTCAAGGAGACAACATCCCATATCCAGGTTAAAACCACCCAAAACAAAGCATCTAGGGGTCACTGTACGATCGTCAACACATATAACAAGCCCTAAATGGCTCAAAAAAGGTAAAAAAGTGAATAAATCAATGGAAACAAACCACATCCAATAACCCAAATATCAAGAAACTAAAATTTTATAAGAAGAAAAGGACAAGCCAATGACCAACATATTCCTGACTTGGGACAGACGCAAAAATTGCGGTGGGGTTAAACTCGTTTTCATGGATCCAAACCCTCTCACTATATGCGATGAATGGCTAAAAAATAAATACACAAAAAAAACTCACAGTAAAAATCAAACTAGTAAAAAGTCCAACTTATCAAGACGAGTACCCTATTTGAAGTACATTAAACATGAAGACAATGCACACGGGTACTGTCCGGACAAATGCTCTCAGTTACTGACAGCTAGCTAAGGACATAATTTCCGTTGACTATGATATCAAGCCTTCTTACAAATGATACTTCAATTGAAATACTTCTAAATAGATTTCGTAAAACACCATCATCAATTATGAAAGAAGAACATGATATTGTGCAATGCCAAATAATGCCAATATGAAAAATTGTTTAAATTTAGTTATGATATAAAGCATTTCGGAGATGATCAATATCTTTGCCAACAAAACCAGAAGTAAAGATTTAACAACAATGCTGTATTTATATCCTTTATGAATAAGTTTGTGAGGACAATTTTTAAATTTAAGCGCTTTGTAATTGCTATTTTCATAGAAGTTTGGATGTGAAATACCCTGTTGTATAAGAGCCCTGCATGTAGAACCAAAAATGATCATTTTCCTGTTTAAATGTATATATTAAAGATAAATAGTAAAGTAAGTGATAACCGAACCGTTAGTTCAAAAGAGAATAGTCAAAATCAATGTCAACACCTTAAATACCAAGAAACAAAAACATTATACAAAACGATACAGAACAGACCAATTGAAAAACACATACAGATAAACAACAAGGATTGAATTTAAAATCATGGGTGAAAGCAGTCGCAATGGTAGAGTAAGCATCTCCTGCTTCTTATGAGACAGAGTTCAACATTTTTTATTCCATGGTAGTAAAGTTAAATCCAGAAGAGGAAAAAAACTAAAGGGATGAATCCAAGTTATGGTTTACATCCCCCTTTCTTTATGAGCGACCAAAGTAAATGAAGGAAGTCACTGCACCGACCACAACCCCTTCAATAGCTAGTGAGTTGGAAAATGAAGTAAACTCAAGTGGCTATAAAGTTTACAAAACAGTTCAAAGTATCTTTCAATTTTTGCCCAAGAAAGCATGAAAACATGGATGACTTAAACTGTATTGTGAACTATGTACCCACTGGTTCTATTTACTTCTTTGTATACAGAACGTATATTGTTTAAAAGAGTTGTAATCAAATTTGTTAATGTTTCCATACATTTACGAAAACTTAGCTGTTTTTTATAGTTTAGTTTTCTTTTTCATTTGATAGAACTAATGCGCATTTCGACAACTTATGTCTCTTAAGTGCAGATAAAATCAAAACATTTGGAAGTCCATAAACCGAAATACGTGTAAAGCTAATAGAGAACAAATAACGAATAGGGTCTAAATAGAAAAGCCAAAATTCAGCCAAGGACAGAGCTATGCATGAGGGAGATACTCCTTAGTTTAAAATAAAAATTTTTAAATTTTAGATATTGCAAGTCTCATCACAAAATCGGTTTTCGGGTTACCACCGAAGTACAGCACCAAAGTACTGACTACTGGGTTGGTGAATACCCTCGGGGACTAACAGTCCACCAACAGAAGAGGCATCGGCCCAGTGGTAATAAATAACAAAATACCGAAGTTACTGTTAATTTTGTTTCTGCATATGCGCATTTCGACCACTTATGTCTCTTCAGTGCAGATAAAATCAAAAGACAAACATAGACAACGCTAGGAACTCGGAATAGCCGGACTTGGTACCGACACTTACAACAGCTAGCAGTAGGGTTTAACCGGTTTATGGATACCCAAACCTCCCCTTTCTCTATCCCGTTTCCCTATAGTATAATAAACATTCAAATAAACCCCAATAAAGGTAGACAACTAACTCCACGACCACAATCTTGATAAAGACAAAACGTAATTTAGAAAGATGGGTCAAGGAGTGCACGCCGCTAAACTGCTGGCTAGATCAAGGAGCCTAGTCTTGTGGTAAAGCACTGTCGCACTACAGAATAATCAAATAAAAAAATTCCCGAAGGATTTTGTAAAGAATCATAATGGATTTCAGTAGACATCGGCAGTATCAGTAAGAGGCCTGTATAAATGTAAAATTTTCAGGTCATTGGATCCAAATTTCACGGTATTATGAAGAATATCCGG
Organism: Modiolus philippinarum; assembly: GCA_002080025.1. Taxonomy (NCBI): domain Eukaryota; kingdom Metazoa; phylum Mollusca; class Bivalvia; order Mytilida; family Modiolidae; genus Modiolus; species Modiolus philippinarum. The sequence continues at coordinate 81,481 of MJUU01006360.1, forward strand.
TCAATATCCCTTATTACGTAAAGAATGTAAGTTGCGTCCCAGTTTTTCTGGATATTTTTTCAGTTTTTGACATTTTTTAACAACATTTCCGTAAAAACGAGGGTGAGAAATGCCCTTAGTAATAAGCTGTTTGCGAGTATATTTAGAAATCAAATGTTCATAACTTCTATAAAACTTCTGAAATGTATTTATCAATCTATGAAATCTGTAACCTTGTTGTAAAAGTTTGAATGTGATAGTAAGGTTACGTTTATTACGTTAAATATATCTTGATGTCAATATTAGCCTAGCCTTGTTGCATTTACACTGAAATTGCAACTGCTTTATTCTTAGACAATTATATTTGGTGTTACTGTAAAAATGTCTTCTCATATTCCTTGTCTCGGCTATATTTTATGCTTTATTGAAACTGATCTGTCATTAACTCCAGTATATCAAGTACTTTGTTAAAATCTTAGTTTAGTACGATGGTCGAAATCGGACGGTACAAAAATACTTTAACATGAACACAATTTATCTTTGATTATATGTAGAGGGACAAAAACATTCTCTTTATAACAAAATGTGTCCCTATGAAATAATGCGGGGACAAAAACACTATGACATTAAGAAAATTTGTCCCTACGATTTTAACTCACAAATAAAAGTCAAAGAATAGTTGAAATTGCATAGTTTTCTGGTTGTTATGCTCATGCAACGTGTATCTTTCTCTAGCCTATGGAGTGTATATTTCACATTTCTCGTGTAAGATAGCAAAAATAACCTATCAGATTGAGATTAATTCTTTGCATTTAAAAAAGGATACTAAGAGTTCTCTTCCTTAATTTACATTTTTTTAAAAACCCAATTCCATACAACTTTTAATGTTAAAATAAAAAAATACATTTAATGTACCAATCTATCATAAAAAAATCGGCAAACGAATACCAAAGCAATACAGTTTTAAATTCTAAAATTAAAAATTCCTCCTAAAAACATAGCAATTCATATATAACACAAATTGATATAACCTTCCAAAGACAAAACAAATGAAAAAAATGAATAAGAATGTCACTCAACTAAAGCACTCGCAGCAATACAGGTGCTCGGAAGGGTAAGCATAATCTGCTCCTCACGTTGCACTCTTCATACTGCCAATGAAAGGACCGGTTGCAAAAGGAAAAATTTGAGGGAGTTCTGTTGTCAAGTTTCGAATTCAGCCTACTTCATTCGTAATCCTCGGGTGTTTCATTCAAATTTTTGCATATGATTAGCATTTTCCTTTCAGATATCATTTGTTACTGATATTTAAAAATCACTACAAAATATTTATATCAAATTTCAAATACATTGTGATAGTTTGTAAGGTCAAAGTAATAGCAAATGGTAGAGCAATGAAAAAATCAAATGAAACAATTTCCTTTCAAAATCGTGATGTCTTTATGTAAATAATAAATCCTAATAACAATTGTTCTATACAATCATCCTCCTTGAATAGTTATAAGACAAAAAATATGATAAGTTTATTGGTATGAAGAAAAATTGGTCCAGGTTTGTTTTCCTTTTTTCAATTTACGAAATAATGTGTTTATAAACAAAATTAATCCTGTTAACATTAATACGTTTCAGTTAAGCGTTTTTAACATAATCGAGATTTTTGTCATTTATTTTTCGCATGTATAGTAATTCAGTGAAGCTTTGGACTCATTTATAATTTAAAAATCTTTATCTTGATGAATAAAAATTCCAATGTATAAGATTTAAGTTGTTCGTTCAGTTTGCTGATTGCCTCATGGGATTTTGATTTCTAATAAAATACCAATACTATTTCATGAATATTAATTTTGTTTAGACATAGATATATTTTAATTTTTAACTAATTTATATAAATTGTCATTATATTTGTTCTGTAAATTTTTGTTGTGTATGCTGCCCTTAGGCAACAATTTTTTTAACAATTTTACTTAAATATGTTGCGAATTGTATAGTAATTAGTGGTTAGTTTTAGAATTCAAAGATAAAGATGTGGAACTATTCTGAATTTCAGTATTGTATAATTTCTTTGTTAATTGTTGGATGTTTCAGGAATGCAGTATGTAGAAGTTTGGTAAGTTTATGATTATCAGTGCTTGATGTAAAATTTTGGGCATGGAGATTTAATATATGTAAGATAATTTCTGCATAACCATTCTGCATCAGACAAGCTGTATTTCGAATATTTCACTTTATCATTGTTTCTTTGATTGTCTCCCTTTAGTAATCTCAAATAATCTGAGTTATCTCTGGCCCTCTAGTAAAAATATTATTTAGTTGTTTAAATTACAAAAACAGGAAAACAGCAAACACCTACAATGTTTTTATTGTATTTTAGCTCGTTTTGATACAGCATATATGTATAAGATGCATTACTACAAAATAGTTATATTTTGTACAAATTTTGCTACGATGTTGGGCATGAAATTTTGGCTGTCTGTAAAGTTAATGACATGTAAATGCAACTACATCTTGTCATGGATATTTAATTCAGTTTCATCATATGATTTTGGCTTTGCATTTAGATCATATTGGTTATTTGTTCTCTATCAGTATTTAAACATCTTTGATTTTTTGGTCTTCCAAACGTTTAGATTTGATCTGCACTGTAACTTCGGTATTTAGTTATTTGATACCGCAGGGTCGAGGCCTCTGCTTGTGAACTGTTAGTCCCCGATGGTATTCACCAGCCCAGCCGTCAGTATTGCGATGCTGACCCGAAAGCCGATTCTATTCTGAATCTTACAATATCTACATTTTTGTAAATTTTATTTAAAACCAAGGAGCATCTCCCTCATGCAAAGCTCTGTCCTTAGCTGATTTTGGTTTTACATTTAGATCACATTGATTATTTGTTCTCTATCAGTTTTTAAACATCTTTGATTTTATGGTCTTCAAAACGTTTAGATTTTATCTGCACTGAAGAGACATAAGTTGTCGAAATGCGCATATGCAGAATCTAAATTTACAGTAACTTCTGTATTTTGTTGTTCCTACTGCATCTTAATACCCACGTGAATCTTGTTTATCACAGCTTCTTGTACTACAATGACGTGGTATTAATTGTTTATATTGAGAAGAAATACAAAAATGTCTCAATTCAAAGCTTTGAGATGAATTGGATGACCATATTAGTACAATACATAAAATTAGTAGTTAAAATTGATGATAATATGACTGTTTACATATACCCGATTAAAATTTGTATCTCTAAATATGTCCCTAGTATTGATATGAATTGTTCGTATCAGATTAACAGTAAAAGTGCTTAAATTTTTTGGTGTTCCTGTTTAGTTTTGTGTATATGTTTTAATATTTTTTTTTGTTGTCTCCATTTTTCTTTTAAACAAGAAAGATATCATGAAGTTTATGATATTTATAGCATTTTCCTCGGTTCAGCGTCATATTTAGGATGAAGAATGCAAAAAAATCAAATTATGAAAAGTAGACCCTAAAGAAATAGTTTTCTTCTCCTGGTTTTTATAACAATCGAATTGTGTTTACAAATATTCAATTTGCTGTACCAGTTTTGCCCTAATAGTGACCCCTTGTACTCTGTATGTAATGCCCGATTTAAAATGTGGACTTCTGGTTATGTTTTCGTTGTGACATTTTGAATTTGACAGCCTTTTTCTGTATTCTTCACCTAATTTGCAAGATTGAAGGATTGCTGATTATAAACACTCTTTTCTAAACCTGATTGTGGTGTCTTATAAGAAACAGTAAATGATTATTCTACCAGTGAAAATGATTGTTGTTCATCTATGTATGTGTGTCTTAATTTTTCTTTTCTATGCTGTGCTCATGTTTTGACTTGTTTCTTGATTGAAATTTACCCGCCAAACGTTTGACGTCTTATAGATGAAATATATACATGGATTTCCATTTTTTTTTTGCCTATTAGCAAAGCTTTTCAAAACAAAAGATAAGAGTTTTCATTCTAATTACACATTTTCTCAGACTAGTACTCTCATAAACATTCTCTACATTAAAATTTAAAAATTTTAAAAATCATTAACCTTCAGGTATCCTGGCAAAACTACGATTATTTCTCATGGTCTATGTCTACGTATTACCAACAATTATTGAAATAGACATATTATATTGGAAAATCAGCAATAAACATTGAAGTCTTTCATAAATGGCTACTTGTATCAGGTACAATCGGTTGAATGAACTGTATCACTTAACGTCGCACCAGCTACGAGTATTGAAACAAATCAGTCAAACGACGAGACCTGATGCAAGAATGTTGTACCATCACATAAACAATGAAAGGGTGTGGAGTAAAAGCACATGAGACAAAGTTTCTAAAAGTAGATGTTACATCCAAGCAAAGGAACTACACCCCTATCGGTGTTCTTTATCTTGAAGTCACCATGAGGCCTTCAACAATGAGCTTTGTTCATTACGGCCATCAGCACCGATCAGAGAAGAATTCTTGCCGAATGTAGAACAATGCTACAACTATATGTCTTTTCTGGTCATGGATACGGGATTGTCAACAAACATAAATTAAACTGGCAAAGTGTTTTGAAAAATAACTATCATTTTGCCCGACAAAAGTACTAGTGTCTCAAGGAAGTGGACGATTACAACATATAGACAAACACAAGGCGCTAATCAAGAATAATGAGACATGGGCATTATAAACATTTAGTCAGAATAACCTTTGGAAATAGCGAAAAATAATAAATGCCAAAGTTTGAAAGTATGATAGTATATATATACCGATACCAAGTCCGGCTGTCCCGAGTTCCTATCGTTGTTTATGTTTGTCTTTTGTCCTATATGTGTTTTTCTTGTGTAGTTCCCTTGCAAATTGTTGCATGTAATTATAAATTTTCAGCCATTGTAGGTGTTTCCTGTTATCCATTTTTTAACATATATATATGAAAAATTCTTTCACGAACAAGTACACCATAACTGAAATATATAGAACGCATACATCTCTCGCTTGTATGTCTATGATATATTTGTAATTACATATTCTACAATTTAAGAAGAAGTTTATTCATTTGGTGTCAAATCACTTAATACCGAAGTCACTATGAATTTACTTTCTGCATATGCACATTTCGACAACTTATGTCTCATCAGTGCAGATAAAATCTTAACGTTTGGAAGACCATAAACTTAAAGATGTTAAAAAACTGATAGGGAACAAATAACCAAAGTGATCTAAATTCAAAGCCAAAATCAAGTTATTTTTTATGTAGAATTGCAAGTCTTGCTTTTGTTGTCATGGTTACAAGCGCGGTGTCGATCCATTTTTTTCGTCGCTACATAGTAATGATACAACTTTCTATTCTGTCGTATTTTATATGAAAACAAATTTAATGTTGAATAAATACCATTATAAAGTTGAATCGTATTGCTATCTAACAGAAAAAAGAAGAAAAGTTTAGCTAAATATGCTTTCGACTGATGGTCATTTTGACAACATGTGTCCTTACAGTGCCTCTATAAGTTTAAATACTTACACATCGGATAAGTACTTATACAAAGGGACTTAACCGTTATATAAATCGGTGTGCAACGGAAAGATGAAAAAGAAAAAAATGTAATTAAGGAAATTTTTTAAAAAGAAAGAAAGGATTTTAAAAAAAATGTAATTAAGCATTTAAAAATGCATAAGTGACCAAATTATTTTCTACATTTTGTGTACCTCTGATACCTATGAACCAAGTATTTGTTTTCTTCTTGATAGCTTCCTCAGGAAGAAGTTGAACTGATGACAATATTGGGCAACGATTATCCGTATGATTTGTCACTCATGGATGTAGGGGTGGATATGAACAACTTTCCTGATTGGCGGAATAAAATGCCAAATTCAAAAGCAGATATTACTCTAAGCGATTTGCTAAAACTTGTCAACACTCTGAAAGGAAGTGAAAAGACGGACTTACAGCAGAGGATTAAAAAACAAATATGTTATGTACAAGAACTCTGTTGAAGAATGTGAAAAGAAAATTTAGTGGTTTTCGTTTGACTTTGAAAAGAGAAATTGCGAATCAATGTTGACATATAATATTGACAATAAAGCACCTTAACATTATTTCCTATAGTCTATCTTATTGTAATCCAGTCTGCAATAATTAAAAAATATATATATTTATGAAATTTACATCTTAGTATTATGTACAATGATTTATGTAACATGTTTGAATATTGCTTTAAAAACTAATGATTATCTGCCTCGTGAAAGGTCTGTCCTTTGCTAATTCTAGTGTTTCTATTATTTCTTTTTCGACCTTTAAATTATTTCTGCTGTTAAGATCCTACAAATGTTTTGTAATTTTTGGTTCACTATATTTTGATTCTTTTCTGTACTGAACAATTATAAGTTGTCGAAGTGGTCATTGTTAATTCCGCATATTGTTATTTAATTACTTCTATTGAAGATCCTAAGTTAATTACAGAGCTGACAAACGCCGACTGTGACAATACTGGACTTTTCATTGGCAGTGTTACGGATGTCACGCGTGTTGCAGTTCATGCTTACCCTTCCGGGATACCTGATGATACTCCTGGTTTTCAGTGGCAGTTCATAATGTCAGTGCTTGAGTTTTTTTTTTTTGTTGTTGTTGTCTTGTACCTCACACTGTTTTGTCTTTATTTGTGATGTTATTGGTACCGATTTGTCCTTCATACTTACCGGTAATAATTTCAAAATTTTGCCTTTGTACTGTTTGGGGGTTATAGAAGTAATACGTACCATAAATTTTAATTGGTTTGTCTAAGGGTTGGAAAATTATATTAACCAATCCGTCACCCTCAGAGCAGAACATAATTTTTGTATCATTATTAAAACATTTGACACTTTAAACCACTTTTCAAAATGACAGATTGAAAACAGTACTTCGCGATCTAATTCATCAGTGTTTCTGCACCAAAAAGGTGAAAAAAGATACTGTCCCGAGTTCTTATTATTTTCTACGTTTGTCTCTTGTCTTATTCGTGTTTTTCATGTGTAGTTCCATGACAGATTGTGGCATGTAATTATTATTTTCAGCCATTATGGGTGTTTCCTGTTATCCATTCTTTTGCACTCATATTTGGAATTGCGTAAAGAAAAACATTTTGTCAAACACCACACAATACAAAAATATACAGAGTAGGATGTGATTGCCATGATGGAATTTTTAGCCAGGGTTTTTTCAATTGCTGTTACTACTTTCACTCAAAAAGTTTTATGCTAATCATCACTATGTGGCTGAATGTTATCACAAATGAAGATGGACATATATTTTCAATAGATCCCGAGATTCCGATATAACTGGATTGACACATACCAAATTTGACATTACACCAGACTTTTCACTTACAGTATGACTTAGGTATTTTTTGTATTTTGAACCATTGAGCCGATGCCGCTGCTGGTGGACTAAAGGTCCCCGAGGGTATTCACCAGCCCAATAGTCAGACTTATCTGACATGAAAATTTTACTTTGCGTGTTATAAACATTTACTGTTTTTATCAAAATTCTAACCACTTAAAAATACTGAGGCTTCATTTCCTGTATTAATTAACGACAATCAATGCACTTTTTCTTAAGGCCTTTTTACACATTTTCTGCAGGAATTGAGCAAGAACAAGCATTTTCCCACTGAAATTCTGATGTCATTTTGAAGGGAAATTGCACGAGTCACCCTCAATTCCTGCTAGAAAATTATAATTCGGAAGTTATGAAGAATGAAGAATGACAAGTGCTGAAGTATTTGTGAATGATTTTTTAATCATATTGGTTATCATTCATTCTATCGGTATTTGTTTTAAAATTACTTTGATTTAGATCTGCAATGAAGAGACATAACCCAGAAGCTGTCGAAGTGGCCAACTAAAGGAACTGACTTTACAGTAATGTCGGTATTTAGTTACCTGTTGTTGATAAAACAAAAAAGAGGACGATTTTTACAGTGTATATATTTTATTTTGCTTCTCAGTTAAAGTCTGAACAGATTGTAAGATTCCTGATATGCTTTTTTGTGTGCAATCGGTCTTCCTTGTATGAAGATACAAAAGTGTATTAAGACAACTTACAAATCATATTCTCGAAAACTGTAGCCATATAAATGATAACTTAGATCAATAAAAATATGAAACACGTTCTGCACGCGCATTTAGTTTATCTCTGTTAGATTTTGTACGTGGTCTACACAAAAATTGTACCGGACATAACGATTTTTTTAGTCTCTGTTGCGAATTCCCCATGTCAAGACCATTCACTCCAAGTGAAGACCTCAACAGTCTATCAGTCTTTATCTTGTTATCTTGTGATTCTCTTGATATGTCGAGCAAAGCAGGCATATTTCCAGGGTCTGATCTAGGAACTATAAAATTATTTCTTCCTAATATTTCGTCCAGTTCAAAGCCGTCTAAAGGAACCTGTAAAATCATTGAAGAAATATTAAATACATGATTATCTAATTATAGCAATCAGAGTTTTACATTAGAGCAATTCAATAATTTATATGTTATTAGAGTCTTAAATCAGTTTATGGTTCCCTAGAGGAAAATATTGATACAGCATACTGATTTAGTAAATACAAAAAGCTTAGCATAGTAACATTTTATTCTAATGAACAATGATACAGCATATAAATTCAGAAAATACAGAACCGTAGTATACCGATATTGCTTTCTAAAAAAATCATACTGCATACTAGTATTTATTCAATAGGTGCACAAAATGCTTTGCATGCAGATATTGCATTCTAAGAAAAACGATACAGCACACATATTTATTAACAAGAATGTAAACACTAAACATATATTGCATTCTCAAAAATATGATACCGCATGATGATCATCTAACTTCAAGAAACGCAGTATATTGATCATGTTTGTCGATATTGCTTTCTCAGAAAATTTGAATTTTATGACCGCCGTACGGATTGGGAACTGGTATGTACAGATGGTTAATGTTAACTGCTTGGTTTGGTCGAAACATGTAAATTTAGAGTGAATAAGATATGGATAAAAACACAAGATGGAATGAAAAAGATAACAGGAAACAGCTACAATGGCCGAAAAACATAACCACATGCCAGAAAGTAAATAGGAATTGCACAAGAAAAAAACCCACAATAAAAACATAAACAACGATAGGAACTCGGGACAGCCGGAGATGACTTATTAGGAAATCATATTTAATAAGTAAATGGTAAACCAACACATTTTGCTAAGAATTGTATTCGCAGAAAGAAGGAGGAGTTACCAATATCCTTTGATATCAGTTTTGGCTGCAATTTGACATTGTCTCGTTGAAGATGCGTCATTGAAATATCGTCTGCATCTTTTTTAACCAATGTAAAAAAAATAACTGAATTAGTTACTGTAAATTTACTTTCTGCAGATTATAATGATTATAAACTACGACAATGGCCGAAAATTACAATCACATGCCACAATCCACAGAGAACCGAGACAAACATAAATAACGATAGGAACTCGGGATAGCCGGACTTGGTACACGCACAAGCAAGGGCTCGCGGTACAATTAAACCAGTTTATGGGTACACAAACATCCCCTTCCTCTATCCCATTTCCCTACAGTATAATAAACATACGAATGAAACCCAGTACAGGTAGACTACTAACTCTATGACCACTATCTTGAAAAGAAAAGAATATGAGAAAACGTAATTCAGAAAGATGAGTCAAAAAGTGCTCGCCGCTAAACTAAACTGTCCTAAGTCAGGAAATTTATTAAGCCTTTGTGCGTCTTGTCTTTTTTCTAGTTAGTTTACTTTATGTCTATAGGAGTCTAGGTAGATGTTTATTTCGCTGAACTTGATTACTCTTTATTCAGGGGCCGACTCCGACCTGCCGTTGGGTGTGGGGTTTTCTCATCGTTCATTGAAGATCTTATGGTGGCTTTGAGTTGTTGTTGCTCCCCTTTGGGTTGTTGTCTCTTTGACACATTCACCGTTTCCCTTCTTTTTTCAAAGCTATCTTTTTACTTATAACTAAAGATAGCTAATTCGGCAACTTATGTCATCAACGTATGTCTACCTGCAGATTAACTTACTTCGTGCTTTGATAACAAAAGGAAGGAAATTTTTATGACTATAAATTTATTATAAGATACAATTTTCATGATAATCTTTAGTTCCAAATTGTGTGAACAATTTGAATATTTTGAAATGGGGGTAATTACAAAATTACCGAACAGAACTGTCAAGAGCCAATGTCCGTGAAACAAAGACATAGTAGGTGGAAACTACCAGAAAATTGTCGACCACAATGGTCCTGACCTGGTACAGGCAATATCAAAAATACAACGGCAGTAGAATAGCATTAGATTACATAAATCAAAGTCCAAAGACAAGGCAAAAGCATGGCACTAGAAGACGGAAGACCAAAGACACCACACACCCACAAAACACACAAAAACTACAAATACAACAATAAAAACTAAAGTACCTAACAGCGTGAACTCTCAAAAAACAGAGTGATATCAGTTGCTCCAGAAGGGTAAGATTGTACTACCCTACATACAGCACCCGTCACACAGTCAGTGAGGCATTTATGGGTTTGGAAGATCTGTTTGGTACCTGATCGGTAAATGACATTTTCTAACCGGTAGACAAAACAAACAAAAATCCATAGTACATATTACTTCTCTCACCCCCCAACAGTACCAAAGTAAAAATTTGAGAAACTTCTGTAAATCTGTTTTCAGACAATAATAAGGACAAATCGATACCACAAACATCACTAACGTAGACAAAACTAAAATTCAGCAATGATATATATGACACGCTAAAAACTAAAGAAATGATAGGGTGAACCCCCATAAAAACTCAGGTTGGCAGCAGGTGTTCCGAAAAGATGAGTATGTCCTGCTCTGTATACAGCACCCGTCACCATGTCATTGGGTCAGTCAAGGGAAAAGTCAGTAATGTTAGATCCGGGAAGACGTGAATCAGCAGTTTTTGTGACAGTACTTTTGTTCTTTCAACTAAGTCACTGTATGAACTACAAGCTCTACAGTAACGAATTAATTGTGAAATATACACTCCATATGCAGGAGAGGTAGGTATATTGCTGCTGAGAAAGACAGAGTGTACAATTGGGAAGTTAAAATCATCACGTTTGTCATACAACCTAGATTCCAGACGTCTATGTACGTCAATGTATAACAAAGGGTCGAGGTATGAAGCAAAACAGGGTGTATCTGTTGTCTAATATCAAGTTCACTGGGGTAAATCCCGATGTAAATATTCTTTAAATCTTGGGTTATTTAGAGAAAGTACGTCGTTTTATATATAAGTATATCAAGTTTATCTGAAGCTCAAATTAAAAGTCTGGGGTAGTTGTTTTTGTTTCTGTTGTATTTGCCCTTGTAATAACTTTGCTTCATATGAATAAAGGAAATGGTCAGCTTAATGTAGCGCACAATTTGTACCCATAGGAATCCCTGTTGTTTGTTGAAAAACGCGGCCTCCACATTCAACAAAAACATGGTGAAAATGGATTGAAAAAAAGAAATGGAGGTTTAAACCGATTTACTGTTATCTTTTGCTTGTAATTTTATAGCGAATCAAACCTCCCCTTCCATTGCGGTATTATCCGGAAGCAAATCAACAGAAATTGCTATTGAAAGGTCGTACACAGTAAAAAGAAATGATCATCTCAGTATTCAGTAAAAAATAGAATCTTGAACAACAGTTAAGACCGAAGCTTCATATTTTCCACAAGGGACAGATATATTTTTAAGAAACTTTTTTGAAGATCGTATGAGACGGACTTTTTTCAAGCCTTGATTAATAAGGCGGTCACTTATATAACTATGTATAATTAGATATTAACAAAAAATATAGGCAAAAATATAGGAACCGAACTACAGGGATGAAGTTTTTAATGATTTTAAATGAAAAAAGACCCAAGGATTAAAAGTGTTTGTGTCGGTCTCCTTAAACGGGAGTTTTTGTTTGATGATTTAATGAAAATATTATTTTAATTTTATCTACACTGAAGTGAACTGTCATCTGAGGAAAATAAATTTATATTTAAGGACAACCTTCATCGGACAAAGCTCGGTTCGTAACTGATTTTGGCTTTCTATTTAGATCTTATTTGTTATTGTTCTCTATCAATTTTTATGCATTGTTTATTTTTCTATGATCTGCACTGAAGAAACATAAACTAACAGTAACATTTTTATTTAAGTCCCTGATGGTATTCATAAACCCAGTAGTCAGTACTTTGGTGTTGGTGAAATTTTTTCAGGGATATTTAATTCCTGAATTTCAACAAATCTAAATTTTGGAAAATTTTATAAAAAAACAAATGGGTGTCTCTGTCTTCGGTTTATGGATTTCCAAAAGTTTTGATTGATAGCCATTTTGACAACTTATGTCTCTTAAGTGCAGATACAATCTAAACGTTTGGAAAACCATAATCTTTAAAAACTGAAACTTAAATATAAGCAATGAAGGGATGTGGAGTAAATGCAAATGAGACAAAGTCTCTACAAATATGTGGTATAACTAAGCAATGTAACAACGCTTTTATTGTTCTTCATCTTGAAGTCACCATGAGGTCTTCAACAATGAGCTTTGCTCTTACCTTATGGTAAGTTCTAGACGGCCCCTAGCACCGGTTTTGGCCAATTCTTTGCTTGATGTCGAGCAATGGTAAACAAGTCTATCTGTCATTTACTTTGTAAATCACAAGGGCAGATTTTTTTTACTTCTTTAAAGTCCCCCACCCCTAATCATCGGAAATGAGATCGCCACTACTTAGATTGCAATCGAATTAATGAAGGAAAGATAACAGGACACACTTACAATGGCTGAACAATACACTCACATGTCACAATCAACCAGGGAACTGCACAAGAAAAACAATAAAATAACAAAAGACAAACATAGATAACGATAGGAACTCGGGATAGCCGGACTTGGTACCGGCACTAGCAACAGCCAGTAGTAGGAATAAATCGGTTTATGGGTACACAAACCTCCCCTTTATCTATCCCGTTTCCTTATAGTATAATAAACATACAAAGAAAACCAAATACAGGTGTCTAGACCACTAACTCTAAGACCACAATCTTAAAAAGGAAAGAATAGATAAAACATTATTTAGAAGATAGGTGGAGGAGTGCTCACCGCAATCTGCCGGCTAGCTCAAGGAGCCTAGTCTGTTGGTAAAACACTGTCGCACTACGGAATAATAATCAAATTCAAAACTTCCCGAAGGGTTTGGTAAAGAATCATCATGGATTTCAGTAGACATCGGCAGTATCAGTGAGAGGCCAGTATAATTGTAAAATCTTCAGGTCATTGGATCCCAAAGCCAATTTAACGGAATCATGAAGAATATCCGGTCAATAT
>MJUU01006360.1:95751-115202 GCA_002080025.1 Modiolus philippinarum
GGGTTGCACAGCTATATCATATCAGGTGAGATACACATTAGGCGTAGGAATGGAGGGGTTAATATACTCATAAATAGGAAATTCACAAAAGGAATTTGAATTCACCATGTTTGTCATAAATTTAAAATCTTTGTCAATTTCTGGGATGAAGCAGATCTAATTATGAATACGACTTTTTAGTTTCTGTACTTTCTTGAATGTTTATATTGAAAATGTTAGCAGTTATTTCAATATGGATTGAGAAAACGTCCCCAATATATCAAAAGATGAAATCAGAATTATGCCATGTGTTTTATAACCCCTCTTGAAAAGTTGGGTATATGGTTATAGGGTTGTCCTTTCGTTCATCCGTGTGTCCTTCCAGCAGTCCATTACACCTGATTTATCCACTACACATCCTGAATCAATGAATGAATGAATATTCATGACATCCGTGTGTCCTTCCAGCAGTCCATTACACCTGATTATAACCATGTTTAATCCACTACACATTCTGAATCAATGAATGAATATTCATGACATCCGTGTGTCCTTCCGGCAGTCCATTACACCTGATTATAACCATGTTTTATCCACTACACATCCTGAATCAATGAATGAATATTCATGACATCGGTGTGTCCTTCCAGCAGTCCATTACACCTGATTATAACCATGTTTTATCAACTACACATCCTGAATCAATGAATGAATATTCATGACATCCGTGTGTCCTTCCAGCAGTCCATTACACATGATTATAACCATGTTTTATCCACTACACATCCTGAATCAATGAATGAATATTCATGACATCGGTGTGTCCTTCCAGCAGTCCATTACACCTGATTATAACCATGTTTTATCCACTACACATCCTGAATCAATGAATGAATATTCATGACATCCGTGTGTCCTTCCAGCAGTCCATTACACCTGATTATAACCATGTTTTATCCATTACACATCCCGAATCAATGAATGAATATTCATGACACTTATGAATGAGATGACAAAAACGAGAGCAAAGAAAACACAGGAAACTACAGCAAAATGTGAACTACCACATAACCCTATATGAATTTTATACGTTGATTTCTTTAATAGCGCAAGAGCACTAATAAGCTGCTGAAAAAGGGATTTGTTTCAACATATACGGTACCCATCACACTATCAGTGAGAGAATCTAGCGTCATATCAGTGATGACGTGAAATGTAGCTGAAAATTTCCCTTTTTATTGGGAACACCGACATATCATAGGAAAAAAGTAACAAAGGCTTAAACAAGACCCTGAGTCATCAATTTTAGTTCTTTTAAAAATAAATGCCCGAAAGTAACGATTCAACTGTTAAATGTACACTCCATTTGCTTAAGAGGTAGGTATATTACAGTTAAGAAATTGGAAAGTTCACGATTGATTGATATAAATCATCACGTTTGTCATGTAGCTTAGATTGTCAATGAAAAACAAAAAGATCTAAGAAGTCGAAAAAAGTATGTCATCTGTTTCTATAATGTCAAGCAAATAGCCCTTTTCAAAAATTGTTGTTATCTTTTCCGGGATTGGAATTCTCCCATCAAATGGAGGTAAAAACACTCTTCGCTTCCGGTTATCACTCGTACGGTTGGCTAACAATACACTTCTTAAACCCTGAATACATTTTAATTATAACAAAAATAGTGCAGTGTCACAGTAAACCACAGTGAACAATGAAATTGTAATCTAAATATGAACAGTTTTATGAACTGTGTTCAGGATGAACAACACTTGCCGTGTTGGGTTGATAACCGGAACTGATTATTTGTATTTAAATGCCGAAACCGAAGGGCGGACCAAATGATTTTTTGAAAAGGCCTATTGGGATAGACCATATATATGGAAATAGTGTTGCTTTTCAATTACCAAGTTAATTCTTCTCAAGCCGGTTCTGGGGACTATCTTAAGATAACCACAAGGTATGAGTGTTTTTGCACATTGTTGAAGACCTTATGAAGACTTCAAGTTGAAGAACAACAATAAAAGTGTTGCTCCATTTGTCTTACAACGGATTTGTAAGAATTTTGTCCTATGTATATTATTATCATGTCATTTATTAGTACTCTCTAAAACAACATCAGAGTTTACTTTAAAGACCCAATAGATTGTTTTATATTTCATTTTCATAGGGGTTTCGTTAACATCTACTGCATCTGCCATTTCTCACAACAAAAATTAATAATGAATTGACAAGTTGTATGAATTATGTCATATGCATGACAAATTAATGGGTTGACTTGATTTTCCCCCACTTTTTTCTGTGGAATTTAACTACACTACGATAACAAATCGTGGTAATACATGATTATTGTTTGTGTGGTTGTTGAATAGAACAAAAGTTTGTTTTCTCTTGTTATCATAATTCAAAGAAAACTTAAAATACCGTTTCAAATGAACATGTTAATTTGCAAGACAGAATATTTATAAAAAGATAAACGTTAACACAACGCTGAAATAGATTTTAGTACTGCAGATTGCTTTTTCCGACAGTTTACTTCTCATTAGAGCAGATATAAATTAACCATTTGCTGTACCGAAATCCAGGAGCCGAGGAGAATAATAACTTCAGATTTATAAAACTCGCTCGCACAAAGATCGAGTTTTAAATAAAGGAGATATACTTTTGTAAACTTTTCTAAACTAAGTTTTTCTAACTTTTTAAATAAATATTTTGGGTAAGTATTGGACAACTGGGCATATGAAAAGCTTGGGAATTACATGTACATAAGTAATAAAGAGATATGGAGTAAGTGCAAATGAGACAACATCTCTACAAATGCATGGCAAAACCACGCAATGGAATAATGCTTTTATTGTTGTTGGTCATCTTGAAGTCACTAGGATGCCTCCAACAATGAGGTATGCCTCGAGACGGACCCTAGTACCGGTTTGATCGAAATACATTTCTAGATGTCGAGCAACGACACATTTGTGATTTATTTTTTATGGATATGGGATCGTCAACAAACATAAAATAATGTGGCAAAGTGTTCTTACAACTGCTATCATCGGTTGTCCGACAAAAACACTAATAGAAGACAAACACAACATTTAAACAGTCCAAAAGCATAGTAGTATAACCACACAATACCACAATTATTACTACATGATTCATTATTTTGACAATTTATTTCTCAGTGCAAATGAAAACTTAACAAAACTCTAAGAATATTTCAGACACATTTTCTAGACTTCTATTAATTATACAGACTATGTTTAAAACTAATCAACAATGAAATAGGATAGCAGCTCATTACAACATCACATTTATCTACAAAAAAAAAAAACAAAAAATAACCAAAGTTGCATAAAAATACAGTAAATACAGTAAATTTCGTTATGCTGTACACGTTCTCTCATCAGCAGCATATGAATCAAATAATATGGAAAGCAATAATCAAAAGAAAAAGTTCAAAAAGAAGTACTCATTACCAAAAATATCGAAATAGAAGGCCAAATCCAGTACCAAGGACATCTACCGAGTGCCATACACGGAATGAAGTCTCAGTATTTCTAAGTGGTTAGAATTTTGATAAAAACAGTAAATTTCTATAAACGCAAGGTAAAATTTTCATGTCAGACAAGTCTGACTATTGGGCTGGTGAATACACTCGGGAACTCTGTTCCAACAGCAGTTGCATCTGCCCAATGGTTCAAAATACCCCAAAAAATACTCAAGTTGCATAACATACAGTAAATTTCGTTATGCTGTAAGAGTGTTTCAAGGAGTAACCTCTCATCAGCACCATTAGAATCAAATAAAAGCACTACTTTGATGGAGAAGGACATTGACAATTCATTTGGCAAACCCACTTTCAGAATCTCCACCATAGCAAAGAGGAGGACATCCTAAGCAATTATAAAACAGTATTGTCTTCTTTTGTCAACAGTTAAATGAAGTAAACAGCAACCTTTCTTGTGGCTGCTAGGTACTTAAGTAACGTCAAAGCACTTACAAACAGAGATACATTGCAGTGTCTGCTAAATGAACATCAAAGCCACTTTCTATGCTCCTGACTTCATTACGGTCGTCACCACGATTTGACAGACCATTACAATGCAATCTAATTAAAATTAGATCTACAAATTGTTCCCTATAGTCACTGCATGGTAGATCTAACAACATCCCATTTTACTTTCTGTTCTGTGACCTTTGACATCAACCAATCAGAATCCAGTCTTCATGATTTTGAAGACATTAAACTTTATGATAAAGGCCGAGGATCTCGAATGAATCATCGAAACAGAAAGTAAAATGGGATGTTGTTAGATCTACCATGCAGTGACTATAGGGAACAATTTGTAGATCTAATTTTAATTAGATTGATTACAATGTTTCTGTTTCACAAATGAGAACAGATGTTTTTGGGTAGATCCAGAGTTTGTTACCGGACTGACTAACACCGACAGTGACAAAGTCGGACTTTTCACCGGCAGTGTGACGGGTGACACGCGTGGAGCAGATCATGCTTACCCTTCCGGAGTACCTGATGATACCTCAGTGTTCATAGGGGTTCACACTGCTAGTGCTTTAGTTTTTGGCGTTTTTTCATTTTTGTTTGTTTGTTATGTCTTTGTCATACTGTCTCAATTCGTGTTGCTGTGAATTGCCGTGATTTTGGATTTGTGATTTTAGAATATCCCCTTTCCTCGTTCTTGCTTCGGTATTCGTTTGCCGATGTACATGTATTTACTGCAGTAAAAGATGACCAAATGATACATGTTGCCAAAGTACACTCAACAAGTGGGGTGAATCAAATTTGGATTTCAAAAACTCGAAAGACTTGTCAGAATATCTATCTTCAACTAAACTTTACCATTGCAATAGTTTAAAAACATTTGTTTTTACACTCTTTTCAACTCTCCTACTTAATATGTTCAAGTCGGTACTCCTGCATTTTAATTTATTAAAGCGAGCAAAAGTAATATTTCTTTTTTGGTAATAAGTAAAGAAACATCACTGATTCCAACATAAAATATCAAGGAGGATGTCATCACAAAGCTAGCGACCTTAATCAACAGCATATTTGTAGAATTCGGAGGACAAGTATTTCAGCAGAGAATAAGATACCTATGGGGACTAATTGTGCGCTACTTTTCGCAGATTTGGTTCTTTTTTCATATGAAGCAAAGTTCATACAAGGGCTAGTTCAGAAAAATACAACAAGCTAGTAAAGTTCCCAGTTTTAGTAATATAGATAAAGTCCTTCCATTAAACACTCGTAGTTGTAAGTATAACCTTTATAACCCTGGTGAGCTAGAAATTAAGGAGACCACTAATACAACGTCACCAGCATCATACCTTGGCTCATACCTCTGCATTGATAACTCATGTCGTCTGAAAACAAAACTAAACGACAAAAGGGATGATTCTGATCTTCAAATAGTAAACTATTTGAGGTTGTCACTAGCTCATGTTGCAATCCCTATGAAATCGTAAAACAACGGTCCTTTGCACAAGAAAAGGATCGGTTTTGGAAACTTATCCCGCCTGTTTAAAGAATGGGGTCAAAATTGCAAAAAAAAGTTTTTATATATTTGTCTGTTGAATATTTATTTTCTATCGGATTTTGATGGGGAATCTTTCAGTGTTTTCCAGAGGAAATTTCCAATCAGTAGTGTGTCAACGAATATAATGTTGCATGTGCCGTTCATGAAATAAAAGGGACCAGAAAGAGTCGAATCTAAAACAATTATGCACAGATTTCGATTTTCTTTTTTTTTTTCATTGGATTTCACAAGATTTTGTTCTTTGGATTCATCTTGTTCTAAACTTTCAGTGTATTTAACTTAATTTGTCGTAGTTAGGGTTTCCTAGCTACAGGAGATCAAAGGGGCCAAAATTGTAATTTTTAAAGTATGTTTAATCTCTAATTTTCATCGGATTTCAACGGTTTTTTTTATCCTTCTTCTAGGTTTGAGTAGTATGTTGCGAATTTGGCTTACCTTTTAAAGTTTCCAAGTATAAGTGCTAAAGGAGTCCAAAAATGCATTTTTTAAGAACATGCAAAATTTTAAATTTCATCGGATTTCAACAGGATGTTTTTTTTTTCTGTGAATTCCTTTTGTTGTAAGCCTCCGAAGTTTGTAAAGGATTTGTCGTAGCTCTTACCATTCCAAGCTATAAGAGGTCAAAAGAGCCAAAATTTTTGCTTAGTTGATATTCTTTATCAGGTTTTAATTGGGATGTTTCTTTAGAATCCTGCTAATGTAAGGTTTAAGTAGTTTGTTGACCTCTTTGATGTACCTGTTACTGTTTTCGAGCTAAAGGGCCCAACAGGGTCATTGTTGCAATTCTAACATTAATAAAAGTAACATAGATAATTCTTATTTTTTATCAAATTGCAATGGGACCTTTTCTTTTTGATTCCTTTTGATGTAAGTTTTCAATGGGAGTCCACATATTTTACGTTTTCATATCATTTCTGAAATATAAGGGATTAAAATCGCTATTTTTTTATCACTTCCCCTAATTTGTATAAAATTTTTATTTGTGTCCACATTCACTTAATTTTTTTTCTTGTTCAAATTTCAATGGTCGATATGCAGTGGTCGTATCATGCTGAGCTCGGCGTATCCCTTTATTAGCAGTTTTATACCCATATCCCCAGCAAATGGGTATTCTAATATGACTCTCTTCTTTCGCTTTGTAAACAAAGCTATGTTCTAATTCCAACAATATTTTTAGCACATGCGTATATTTTTTACAAAAGGCCATTTGTAATGTACAATTTCACCTTTTATTCACTCAATATTCATTTCATTTTGCGCAAATAAAGTTTCAAATAATGAATGACCTAAAAATCCATATCAAATAATGGCAATAATAGAAATTTATAACAGTTACTAAATTTAAGACTCGGAACTGAAATTGACATAACCTTAACATAGCAACGAATGTGTTGTTGTTATGATATCTTATCTAAGTTGCATATCATGATCTACGATTTAAACATAAAATTTTTAATTTTTAACATTAATTAAACTATAAATATGAGTTTTATTCTTTTTCTTCCCTTTTTTCATTTTTTTTCCCTTTTTATTGCTCTCTAAGAGCCGCTTTGAATGTTCAAAACTCTTGTTAAATATATTAGAATAGAAATAGATTATTGCAATTGGTCTCTATGCGAATTAAAACATGGTCAGACCTTATGTTTGTCTTAATTTTAAACCTCGCTATTGCTCGGTATAAAATATTTACAAATATAGGGTCTGCCCATGTTCTAATTCGCATAGAGCCCGCTTGCAATAATCTATTTCTTAAATGCATTTTGAAAACAAGAGTATTTACTGCCTACACAATGTTATGTCCAAACAATGTTGCAATTTTCACTACAAATGTTTAACGGTCGTCATCATGATTTCGCAGATTGTTAACGATTTTCCTGTTTCCCAAATTAGAATAGACATTTTAGCAGACCCAGAGTTTAATACCGAACTGACAAATACTGACTTGGACAATACCGGACTTTTCATTGTGAGTGTGACACATGCCATGCATGGAAGAACTGACAAATACTGACTTGGACAATACCGGACTTTTCACTGTCAGTGTTACACGCATGGAAGAACTGACAAATACTGACTTGGACCATACCGGACTTTTCATTGTCAGTGTGACACGCATGGAAGAACTGACAAATACTGACTTGGACAATACCGGACTTTTCATTCTCAGTGTGACACGCATGGAAGAACTGACAAATACTGACTTGGACAATACCGGATTTTTCATTGTCAGTGTGACACGCATGGAAGAACTGACAAATACTGACTTGGACAATACCGGACTTTTCATTGTCAGTGTACTATGCATGGAAGAACTGACAAATACTGACTTGGACAATACCGGACTTTTCATTGTCAGTGTGACACGCATGGAAGAACTGACAAATACTGACTTGGACAATACCGGACTTTTCATTGTCAGTCCGACACATGCCATGCATGGAAGAACTGACAAATACTGACTTGGACAATACCGGACTTTTCATTGTCAGTGTGACACGCATGGAAGAACTGACAAATACTGACTTGGACAATACCGGACTTTTCATTGTCAGTGTGACACGCATGGAAGAACTGACAAATACTGACTCTGACAATACCGGACTTTTCATTGTCAGTGTGACACGCATAGAAGAACCGACAAATACTGACTTGGACAATACCGGACTTTTCATTGTCAGTGTGACACGCATGGAAGAACTGACAAATACTCACTTGGACAATACCGGACTTTTCATTGTCAGTGTGACACATGCCATGCATGGAAGAACTGACAAATACTGACTTGGACAATACCGGACTTTTCACTGTCAGTGTGACACGCATTGAAGAACTGACAAATACTGACTTGGACAAAATCGGACTATTCATTGTCAGTGTGACACGCATGGAAGAACTGACAAATACTGACTTGGACAATACCGGACTTTTCATTGTCAGTGTGACACGCATGGAAGAACTGACAAATACTGACTTGGACAATACCGGACTTTTCATTGTCAGTGTGACACATGCCATGCATGGAAGAACAGACCAGTTTTGGAGAGGGTTCATATCCTTAATCCAGTGCTTTAGTTTTCATTTTTTGTTCCCTTATTTTGTCTTTTTAAAGTTGTATTTATTTAGGTTAAATATGAATTGCCATGGTACAATTACAAGTAATCTTCCACAAAAGAGCAGTATTCTGCAAAGTAATAAAAATCCTTTGACTGAAATTTAAAGTTCTGGCATTTCGTACTGCATGTGATAAATACATTTCACATGTAAAAAATTGATAACAGGAAACACCTACAATGGCTGAAAATTATAATTACATGCCACAATCTGCTATGGAACTACACATGAAGAATACGAATACGACAAAAGACAAACATAGAAAACGATAGGAACTCGGGACAGCTGTATTGGTACCGGCACTAGCAAAAGCCAGCGGTAGGGTTAAACCGGTTTATGGGTACCCAAACATCCCCTTCATCTGTCCCGTTTCCCTATAGTATTATAAACATACGAATAAAACCCAATACAGGTAGACCACTAACTCCATGACAACAATCTTGAAGGGAAAGAAAAAAAAACAATACATAATTTAGAAAGATGGATCAAGGGGTGCTCGCCGCTAAACTGCCGGCTAACTCAAGGAGCCTAGTCTGCTGGTAGAGACCACTGTCGCACTATGGAAGAAAAATCACATTCAAAACTTCCCGAAGGTTTGGTCAAGAATCATCATAGATTTCAGTAGACATCGGCAGTATCAGTGAGAGGCCAGTATGTGTGCAAAATTTTCAGGTCATTAGGTCTCAAAGCTAATTTAACTCATGCAAGCAGAATATCTTGTCGATATCCCCAATTACGTAAAGAATGTAAGTTACGTCCCAGCTTTTCTGGACTTTCATATGTAAGAAGGCTTGATATATAATAGTCAACGGAAATTATGTCCTTAGCTAGCTGTCAGTAGCCGTGAGGCTTTGTCTAGACAGTACCGGTGTGTATTGTCTTTATGTTTTATGTACTTAAGGGTACTCGTCTTGATAAGTTGGACTTTTTTCTAGTTTGATTTTTACTGTGAGTCTTTTTGTGTATTTATTTTTTAGCCATTCACCACACATAGGGGGATGGTTTGGATCCAAGAAAACAAGTTAAACCCCACCGCAATTTTTGCGCCTGTCCCAAGTCAGGAATTTGTTGGTCATTGGCTTGTTCTTGTCTTCCTATAAAATTTTAGTTTCTTGATATTTGGGTTATTGGATGTGGTTTGTTTCCATTTATTTATTCACTTTTTTTACCTTTTTGGGGCCATTTAGGGCTTGCTATATGGTGTGAGGTTCCTCACTTTGTTGAAGACCGCACGGTGACCCCTAGATGATTAATTTTTGGGTCGTTTTAACATGGATATGGGATGTTGTCTCCTTGACATTTACCCCTTTCCTTTCTATCTTCTATCTTAATCAATTTCTGGCATTTTCTAACAACATTTAAGTAAAAACGAGGATTAGAAATGCCCTTAGTAATAAGCTGTTTACGAGTAACGCCATATTTAGACATCAAATGTTCATATCTATTATAAAACTTCTTAAATGTATTCAACAACTTATGAAATCTGTAACCCTGTTGTAAAAGTTTGGAAATGAGTATTCTTTCTGGACTACTTTTGGATTATGGCTTTCCATATTATTTGATTTAATGCTGCTGATGAGAGGTTACTCCTTGAAACACGTGTACAGCATAACAAAATTTACTGTTTTTATGCAATTTCGGTATTTTTTGTATAGTAAGGTTACGTTCATTAAAATCGTCAAGAGTAGAACACACTCATACGAATCGTACCAGTTGAGAAATGTACACCCCATAGGAAGGAGCTAGAGGGATGTCGCCGTCAAGAAAAGGGAAATTAGTGATAGTGAAATCGAAATCATCCCGTTTATCATATATTTTAGCTTTTATTTTTATTATTTTTTTTTTTGCATGCATGCGAAGGAAAGCTGTGTTGAACGCATTCATTGAGGAATACTTTCTTTAAACAGTGGATTACACCTTAAAGCTGATCAGTAGTATATGAAGCGTATTTTTACAACAAACAGCGGGCGCCTATGTTGCGTTCTTGATAAATTGTAGAGATCACAGACAAATTCAATAGAGATCAGAATCACACTTTTTTATAAAACTTTTAAAATTTGTTTTACAACGTAGGGGTTACAATATAGAACTAATAGACCGAAATTGGCGTATCTTTGGTCTCTTTAATTTCTAGTTCAGTTTTGTTCATAAAATGAAGATAGTCAAACAAACATCAAACAACAAGGAATATCTAAGAACATGATCTAACAACAAGGAATATCTAAGAACATGATCTAAATACACGATTATACAGAGACGACACGAATACACCAAACAGAAAGAGCAAATGACACCAAGAAAAAGAAATGACTAAGAACAACACAAAAATAAAGCACCTGACAAATTGAGCATCAAAGTGATGGTTATCTAACAATTTAAAAACATGACTTTTAAAAGTAATTAATGTACTTGGTTGGCCCGCTATATTTATTTAGTCCTCGTTAAGAACACGACAAAATACAGAAGTTGGTAAGTTTAGTTCCTGAATATGTCTTATGAATTTATGCTGTTGGTTTTAGTGGATTTTTGCGACCACTATTTCCTTTTATAACATTCTATTTGGAACCTTACAATATCAAATTTTTTGTAAATTTTGTTGAAAACTAAGGAGTATCTCCCTCATGCAAAGCTCTGTCCTTAGCTGATTTTGGCGTTACATTTATATCACATTTGTTATTTCTTCTCTATCAGTTTTTAAACATCTTTGAGTTAATGGTCTTCCAAAAGTTTAGATTTTATCTGCACTGATGAGACATAAGTTGTCGGAATGCACATATGCAGAATTTAAATTCACAGTAACTTCGGTATTTAGTTATAATACGCCTTCCCTTTGCTCCACTGCGCTTTGCGTAATCTGCAGAAAACAACGTTTGGTTATGAATTATTCCCTCTTATGTGGCCAAGTCAAGCAACAATTAAACCCATGAGAAACAGTCATTTCTCAATATTCCCAAATATTGAGCAACATCACAAGCCTCTTCACTAAAACTAACTATATCATAACATGTTTTGATCAGACATCAATAAAAGATCATGTCAATAACCTGTCCTTAATGAATAAATGTCTAAATGTCATAAAAACAACCGAAATTATTTGTGTACTAGTATGTGATTGGTTTGTTTGATAATTACAAGTGGGTAATAGTATTTTTTTCACGCTTTAACTTAAGTAATGACGAAAATGATTGGCCCTAATTGAAAAATCTTCAAGATTTCGTGACGAGAAATAAAAACTTAGTTTGTGATGGTGATAACAAAATTACCGAACAGAATTGTCAGGAACCAAAATCCAAAGGACAAAAAGGTGCAAAACCAGTGGAAAAATTGACAGCCACAATGGTCCTGACTTGGTACAGGTATTTTAAAAAGATGGTGAGTTAACTAATTTTATGACGTCCAAAATATCCCTTTCCATTGCGGAAATGTACGGTAGCAACACAACAGCAATTGCTATTGAAAAGTCATAAACAATGAATACACATGTTCATCAATATTATTTTCTCTGATAATATAGTCAGTAAGTCTTAAATTGACAAGAAAAATAAGGGTAGCAGAATATTCGTTATCTGCTTTAGAGAATTAGAAAATCTCCAATCCCCGAGGTCTGAGTGTGTTTGAAAATTCCACCACAAGTTTTAATATGTTATTTAGACACTTACAGTGCAACATATGCTGTATGCAGGGCAGGACATGCTTACCCTTCCGGAGAACCTGATGTCACTCTCAGTGTCATGGGAGTTGACACTGTGAGTGGTTTTGAATGTTGTGTTTTTATATCTGCGTTCTGTAGCTGTCTAACGTCATTGTTTTCTGTGTTCTCATTTGGTCATGTCTTTGGACCTTGAATTTTCTAATAACCAATCACTTGTTCCTTCAGTATGCCACGATGATATGGATTTGACGGAAAACATAGAGTTTTAGAGAAATTAATAATTTTCAATTTCATTTTAAAAGAGAATATAGTCTCACCCATGTGTTTTTATTTGATCCGTGTTGTTTATATTTGTATTTGTGTGTGTGTTCATGTTATGCCTTTTTATCTTTGTTTTTCCGATGTTGCCATTGTCTTTGGTTATTCGTCTTAGACTGAAAGTTCGGTTCTCACTAACTTTTGCGGGTGTTTCCGATGTTGCCATTGTCTTCGGAATATTCCTTCTACACTGACGGTTCGGTTCTCACTTACTTTAAATGATTATTCTCCAATGTAAATAACGACAAAGAGACATATCAGAATCAAGTTTAATATGTATTACAAAACAAGTACAAAAACGTTGTCACTGAAGCAACCCGTTTACAATGACGTAGTAATGTTTATCTGGCTTATTGTTTGGTCGTGATTCTATCAGGATTAAAGAGGTTTTATCTCATCATTTTAAGACTTTTGACAATGGGTGTAGATATAGCCATTAATGGAACATCCATGGATCTCTGGATAAAGTTTTATGGCATTATACTTCTATTTTCTTGTTTTTGTCACGTCTTTTGACTTTATGTAACTTGTCTGACTTTTGTTTCTGCGGTATTCTACTGTCGCTTGTCTTTGTCATGTAAATGTTATGTCTGAGGCTTTTAGTCACCACAAGCATCTCAATGTTAATGAAAGCCATTCTTTAATATTTCTATTTTGTATTATAAATAGATAATAAGTTCAAACAACAGTATACATAGAAAAGTGCTCCAGCACTTGTGATACGAGTTTGTTATGATTTTTCAGGCAAAATTGTTTGTAGACAAAAACAGAAGACAACGTGAAAATGAATTGGAGGAAATGTACACTAATGGAGAATGAAATAATGAGATTAATGTAGTATAAATATTTTATTTTCTTTCTTCATTAAAATTAATGCTAACGAAATGAAATGTTCAATGTTTTCTTAGAAAATGGGTGACATGGGCGAAATGTTTTATTTTATTTATTTTTTTTGTGCATTTTCATTATCTTTTACAAGAGTAAAACACGCAAATATCCTAAATAAACCATGAAATATCCACGATGAAGGTAGGCCGTGTACTGTAAAAGATGAATTGGTTGTATAAATCATGAAATATGTGCTTTATGTTCCTTTTGGTTTTTGCTGAAGGCACTAATAGCACAGACGTTGTACAGGACAAATGGATTTTTTCAATCTCTGTTGCGAATAGCTCCCATCACGACCATTCATTGCAAGTAAAAGTCTAAGTAAACTGCCTCTATCTGTCTTTATCTCGTTATTTTCTGATTCTTGTGATATGTCTAACCAAGCAGGTAAATTGTAACTATTCGATCTGGATCCCATAAAATCATTTCCTCCTAATATGTCGTCCAAATCCAGGCCGTCTAAAGGAACCTGCAAAATCAATTAGATAATCAAATACAAGATACCCTAGTTATAGAAAATTTTAGTTTTACATTAGACAATATAAATAATACATGTCTCATCAGAGTCATTAAACCAGTTAAAGGTCATAAACATGTACATGATCCTCGATTCCCTCCTCTTCCTTCTGTGGTATTAGTTGGAAGATGTATTGACCTCTACAGGGGGTGATAAAAGGTAAATTGATAGGGTCACTGTCTTCTGATGTCACATGAGAATTTCAAAGCAAGGTCATATCCAGAAAACTAATTTCAAAATTGCAACGAAGTAAATTATCTATAGAGAGAGGCCAAAGTTTTTGAAGATCATTCTTGGACATAGACACGTAATTTCAACTTTATTTGACGCACATAAGACCCGTCTATGTATAGTGCACATAAATTTGTCTCTGAAATAATATATAATCGAAATTACTGTAAAAATTTCCAGTCGAAGAAAAATAAAACTGTTATTAAATAATAAAGATGTTGCCATTGAACATACCTTTGTCTAAAATGTTGCCATTGAATGTCATTTTCTATTTCAGACCTTTCCCTCTAACAACTAAAAGTTGTATTTTTTCATCGACTGGATTACCGGAATAGATAGGTTCAATAAGACGGATGCCTTTAAAAAAACATAGCCTTTTTATCACCTCCTGTGGAGTTCAATACATCTGACAACTAATACCACAGAAGGTAGAGGAGGGAATCGAGGATCATGTACACGTTTATATTTATAGGAGATGCTAACTATACCGGTGCAAATGATCCTATCCATATTTCTTAGTTAGATCCGTATTGTTTATTTGTATGTGTGTCATCATTTGGCTTTCGCTGTCGTTTGAGATTTTAAAGTCTATGAAAACTGCAAGTTCCGGTTCCGGTTTTTGCCATATTAACTTCTGGTATGATAATTGCAAGTTCCGAAATTCCGAAGTGTGCGGGAAACCTCTATTTATTCAAACCGCGATGTGACATCTCACATTATTTTGCTAAACATCACATTTTCTTAATCATAAGAAGCAGTGTTGGTCTTAAATTTCTTTCAAATTAAATGGTTTGTAATTGATTGTTCTCTAGCGAAACTAAAAGTACATCACGGTTGTCACTCGTGATTTCATCATTAAAGTAAAAAATGCACTAAAGTCATTTATAGGCTTATAGAAGTTTTGTGTATAAATTCTATAGATACTTTATCAATATGGGTGAATATTTCCGTCGTACGGCGCATACTTTCAAATCTCAGACTTTAAAATCTCACAAATCCCGTATTAAATCTGCAAGTATATGACAAAAACCGGAAACGGAACTTGCAGTTTTCATAGACTTTAAAATCTCGTACGTCGCCGTGTGGTACTTACGTGATGTGTCTTTTTATGTGTGTTTCCGATGTTGTCATTTTCTTTGGATTATTCCTTTTTAGGACTGACAGTTCGGTTCTCACTTACTTTCAAAGCAGCAATACCTTTCACTTTGCATTTACATACTCAATATATAATCTGATATTTTAATGAATAGATGAAATGAAACTGTGCATTTATTGAACATACATTACTGGCTATGCATGTAATTTGTTCAATTTATATCATACTTCGATGTTAAAGTATGAAAATATCCTTAAATTACAGAAAAAAAAACAATACAAAGGGTGAATATTTTTTCTGTTTTTTTTTGTTGTTTTGTTTTTTGTTTTGTTTTGTTTTGTTTTTTTTGTTTTTTTTGTTTTTTTTTTTTTTTTTTTTTTTTTTTTTTTTTTTTTTTTTTTTTTTTTTTTTTTTTTTTTTTTTTTTTTNTTTTTTTTTATGCAATGGGTTACTTACTTAATTCCATGCCTCCGTTATTGTATACATGCTAAACGGAAGCATGAAATTATGTAATGAAGCAATACAGTTTAAACAGCCCGCTGAAACTGCCCTCTATAAGTAACCCATTGCATAAAAGAAAACAGAAAAAATATTCGCCCTTTTTTATTGTTTTTTTCTGTAATTTAAGGATATTTCCGAATACTGAGATCGAAAAACGAAGTGAGCTCAAAAAAAACAAATGACGTAAGTTCAAATTCTCATAAAGCAAAATTTTTTTGATTTTCATTGTCGACTTTTAAATGGCAAATTCATTTCCGTTGTCTTCAGTTGCCATGTTTTATATATTCTTTTTCAATCTAGATTCCCTTCTCCTGTTGTTTATTTCCGATATTCGTTTGCGGAAGTATTTTACAACACTATTAAGCATTATAAATAGAAAGGCTTACGAAGAACTTACCAAATTTCTTGACATTGCATTTCTTAAACATCCAACAATTACTATAAGCAAAAAATAATAACGAAGTCCAAAACAGTAAGCCATGTCAGTCTTCTAAATCAAAACTATTATGCATAAAATGCAATACAATTGGGGACATATTTATGTAAAAATATTTTAAAAAGATCGCTGCCCCCAGACAAACCTTTCCACAGAGTATTTACCAAACAAATGTATAAAATATCACACCTTCAAATGACAAATTAATCTCTTCAAATCAAAATGTATCTATTTATTTACATAATTAATATTCATGAAATAGTATTGGATTAAAATCCCAAACGACAAAATTTAATTGCAATGAAAAGACATTACCCAAGAATTAGCATCTTAATTTATAAATTTTATTTCTATATAAACATGCGTTTATTTAATTCCGGGTGATTTTTGTTTGGAACAAAGACACCCAATTTCCAACGAATCATACTCAATGTCAATCAGTTCACAAATATTGAAGACAA
Organism: Modiolus philippinarum; assembly: GCA_002080025.1. Classification (NCBI taxonomy): domain Eukaryota; kingdom Metazoa; phylum Mollusca; class Bivalvia; order Mytilida; family Modiolidae; genus Modiolus; species Modiolus philippinarum. Next base: position 112,491 of record MJUU01006360.1, read on the forward strand.
AGGCAATAGAATTCTGAAACAACTAAAAACGTGTAAATTATATAATTCAGAGTTCAGTGACACGGAAAAAAACGGAAGAACTTTTAACTCGAGACATAAAAATCACATCTGTACTTCCAAACATTTAGATTTTATCTGCACTGAAGAGACATTAGTTGTCGAAATGCGCATATGCAGAAAATGAATTCGCAGGAACTTCGGTATTTAGTTATCTGTAAAATTCCAAATTAAAAATTCACAGTGTGAAGTCATACAAAACGTTGTTGCATTTGAATTCTGCGTTGTTCCTTTGCATATTTTACCATGTTTTTGTAGAGACTTTGTCTCTTGTACATTTACTCCATATCCTTTCATTGTGTAACTGATACAGATGATCATATTGAAAACGTCTGTCGCTTCAATGCTAAATAAATCAAACATTTGTATGGCAATAAACTGGAAGATGCGTTAAAAGGTAATAGAAAATAAATATCCAGTAGGACTTTAATGAAAAGCGAAAATCAGCTAGGAACAGAGCTAGGCACGAGGAAGATACTCCTTACAATTAAAACTTGAAATATCTATATTGTAAAAAATTAAGTTTCCAAAAACTCGGAGCAGCACCGAGAATTGAAATGTCAGCTGACTGCTAGTGTTGCCTTACATTTTTGGCTTTCGGCAGAAATTGAACATATACATCTCATGCTTTATATCAAATGTAAAAATCATCATTTTTAGACCAGTGCCTTATCTCGTCCATAGTTTTTAATTGGATCCGGTTTGTTTTTCTGTATGTGTCTCCTCGTTTTTCTTTTCCATGACACACTTGTTTGATTTTTTTCCCCATGTTTCCGAAGTTGTCATCAATGACTTTGATCATTCGATTTTTTTACTAATAAAGACAGGGTTTTCCTTTCCTTTTCTTTTTTTTTTTAATAAAATTCCTTTTTCCAAAGAGTCCATTTAGGCGAACTACTAACTTTTTAACAAACCCCAATAGTTTTATCATTAGCATTTAATGCATTTCTTGTTCTATGAAGAGAAATTTCTGAATTAAAATGAACATTGTCAATGATAATGTCCCTATTTAAGGTTGCTAAGATGGCTGTAGCCATTTCTTTTTTACACCAAGATAATATTTTTATTTCCACAAGTAGTCTTGTTACATTTTACATCAAGAGCCCAAGCATCCATTTATGAACCCTGTGAACTAGTCACTGATGATCCAGGGCAGAAATCAGTGTTTAAATATAATAAACGTATGGATTCTCTGTAAGCACCATAATTACTTGAAAATTGCATGTCACAGATTAAGCTGATTTTTATTTAATATGTTGCAAGTCAACGCATGAGTCACAAAAACAATTTTAGTTTGTAATTATTGGCCTCCGTAGCCATGGTAACCACGACTCCAACTTTGGGCCATTTGAAAAAACCCTAAAATATGCACTTCTTAAATCCTATTTTTTTCAATGAATATAAATGCATTTCATATATAACTATGTTAATTTATTAACACATTAATTTATTGACCATCTCAAAAAAGAGTTTTAATATTTTACAAAAATATCAAAAATATGATGTCATAACGAGGCTATCGGATATATCCTGAAATATTGGTCTTTTTTCAATGAAAATTTTCGACATAATTATGGTTATTTTTTTCACATTTTAGGGTCAGTTTTCAGGAAAGGCACCAACTGCATATACTTAATAGTATTATTGGCGTACACAGCTAGGTTAGTTGTTCAAAAAAATATAAAAATCTCGTTGGGGTAAGAAGATCAATGTTAAAGTTGAGTTACCCTGGTAACAAGGCAAAATTGGCAATTTCTATTAAAACTGTGTAATTATGTAATTACCACTTACCAGACTCTAGATACCAATACTGTTTCTCATGTACAGCTTTAAGGCTCCGTCTAACATGTAATGACCTTGGAGTGATTAACCTAGTCTTCAAGGTCAATTAGATAAAAAAAAATTTAATTGATCTTTTTCAAAAGCTCAATTTTCATTTGACCTTGTCAATAAGAACATTGAACTTGAAATCGTTTCAAGCTTATAATAAGTTTGAAGGATATCTAATCAGAGATATAATAAATAGTTATTTGATCTGAGTTCCTACAAACACTAAATTCATAGCTTTACAGTTTTCTTCAGAGATGGCTTTTTAGCCCTGTTTCCGTGGTAACCAACTTTAACATTTATTTTCTATGACCAATTCTTTATCCACTGAGATTTTTATATATTTTGAATAACTAACCTAGCTCTATAGGATAATTGTCCTATAGAGTATATGCAGTTGTCACTTTTCTAAAAATTGAAGCTGAAAAGTGACAAAATTGACATAATTTTGTTGAAAATTTTCGGTAAAAAGGGCTTTTTTTTTAATATTTGTTAGCCTCGTTCTGACTACATATTTATGTAAATGTTTTGAAACTGTTTCGGAGATTGCTCTCAATTAACCCAATGCAAAGTTATATATGATATGCAATTATACTCCTTGGAATATTAGGGTTTTAAAAGTGCCTATTTTGGGGTTTTTGAAAGGACCAAAAAATGGACGCCACCGTTACCATAGCGACGGAGGTCAATAATGATAACAACGGCAGTAGAATACCGAAGGAACAAAGGGGTGAAATTCACAAAAATCGAAGTCCAAAGACAGGGCAAAAACGAGAACACAGAAAACAATGACGTTAGACACAAAAACAATGACGCCAGACAGACACA
>MJUU01006360.1:118864-130296 GCA_002080025.1 Modiolus philippinarum
ACGTGTTACTTCTCTAACCCTCAAACAGTACCAAGTTAAATTCTGAAAAGCTTTTGTAATCATCAAGTATTCAAACATAGACAAGGACAGATCGGTACCACAATTAACAATGAAGGGATATGGAGTAAATGCAAATGAGACAAAGTCACTACAAATACATTGTAAAAATAAGCAATGGAACAACGCTTTTATTGTTGTTCTTCATCTTGAAGTCACCATGAGGCCTTCAACAATGAGCTTTTCTCATACCTCTAGCAAGTTCAAGACGGCCCCTAGCACCTGTTTGAGCGGAATTCATTGTTAATTGTCGAACAACGCTACATCCATGCTTTTTAACCTAATGATCCATGGATGCGGGATCGTCAACAAACATAAACTTAACTGGCAAAGTGTTCTTACAATCAATGTCATCCATTGCCCGACAAAAAGACGATAGAAGACGATCACAACATTTTAACAACCACAGGGCACTCATTGAGCAAATTGTAAGAAAACTTGGCATGATAAAATCATGAGATGTGGGCACAATAAACAGGTGGTCAGAATAACAATTTCCGATAAGCAAAAAGGGCCAAAATGTGAAAGAGTGATAGCGTATCCATATGAGAGATTCTCTCAAGAACAAGTACACCATAACTGAAATGTATATAGAGCATACATCTCTCTCACGGGGAATCTTTTTACGGACTCCACACTGCAGGAGAGACAAACTCCAGTCTAAAATTAACAATGAAGGGATATGGAGTAAATGCAAATGAGACAAAGTCTCTACAAATACATTGTAAAAATAAGCAANGGAACAACGCTTTTATTGTTGTTCTTCATCTTGAAGTCACCATGGAGCCTTCAACAATGAGCTTTACTCATACCTCATAACAAGTTCAAGACGGCCCCTAGCACCTGTTTGAGCGGAATTATTGCTAATTGTCAATCAACGCTACATCCATGCTTTTTAGCCTAATGATCCATGGATGCGGGATCGTCCACAAAGATAAACTTAACTGGCAAAGTGTTCTTACAATCGCTGTCATCCATTGCCCGACAAATAGACGATAGAAGACGATCACAACATTTTAACAACCACAGGGCACTCATCGAGCCAATTGTAAGAAAACTTGACATAATAAAATCATGAGATGTGGGCACAATAAACAGGTGGTCAGAATATTAACGAAGACAAAACTAAAATATAACAAGACAACACAAAAAACTAAAGCACTCACAGTGTGAACTCCCATAAAACCGAGAGCAACATCAGGTGGTCCGGAAGGGTAAGCATGTCCTGCTCTGTTAACAGCACTTTTGAAAAAGAGAGGTCATAACGTTTGTCATACATGTTAGTTTGTAGTTTAACTTTGTTGTCAATTTCAAGATGAAGGCAAAAAGCGATATTTGTTAAATGACAAAATATCATCTGTATAAAGGAAGCTAAAATTAAACCTAGCTAAAGATTTAGATGTTTTTTTTTTATTTTTAAGAAGTCCTTCGATGAATTTAGTCTCATAAGAGTCAAGGAACTGATCAACTAATAGAGATGCACATTTTGTCCCAATTGAAATTCGACAGTCTGTTGAAAAACAAGTCCTCAAAATTCGACAAATATATTGTCGATCGGAAACTCTAACACATTTTAATCAGTTCTTTTCTGTATATTTTTCTCCTCTTCGGTGTCATTTTTCACAACGTAAGCTTGTTCTCTACCCATAACATCATTTCAGCGTTCTACTGGAAAAACATCTATTAATCAAATGATATACTAGAGTGTCCCTCGATTCTCTTGATTTCCCAAACAATTGCTTTTTCCTTTAGAGTTACGAGGAAGAACAACTTAAAATTTACTCTTCACATATTTCATAATGCAATTTCGAGTTGTTTGACCAGTATAATATAAAGGTCTCAAAATTTTCTTATTATTGGTTTGCATTATATGATAAGATCTAGCAGTGATAACAGCAGGTATATCGACGATATCCTTTCTATTGACAATCCACAGTTTTTAGACTATGTCGACCTCTGTTGAGCCCTTAAGTGTAATCCTTACCTTAAATGTAATCCGATTACACTTAAGGTTAAGGACCATCCTTTAATTTAATCCCGGTTACATTTACGGTTGCAGGACCTCGCTTAATGGTAACCGATTACAATTAAGGGAGATAGTGTACATATGCCTACAGTACCTACCGTAATTGTAATCCTCGGAATTAGTTTTCAATTTGCAGCACATATAAGATAAGAAAACGTGTTTTCCATAGCTTGGTTATGAGTGATATTTGTTTTTAGTAGCCATCGTTACTATGGAAAAAAAGGGCTGAAAAAAGTGCTTAGAATTACTATCGGAAATCTGGAATTACGGGTAAGTGACACTACAGTTGGAATTTTAAAATACCAGAAATCACGAAGATAACTGGATATTGGAAGTTCATGTTCATCATGCAGGTTTGTCAATTAATAATACTAAACTAGAGCTGTCGCCGAATGGCAGCCAGTTATACCCCCGCTCATTGAATCCTGAATCAATATGGTAAGTGCAAATTTAATAGTGTGTTGACACAATACAGGTGTTTACACAGTACAAGTGTGGATAAATGCAAGTATGAACACTACGATAAACCTCCCCATTTTCCAGAAAATATTGTAAGGGTCCAGGGTTTAAGCAGACAGCTTAGCCTGTAATGTTTACATTTTACACTTAATGGGCTCAACAGACCTCATTTAACCACAAGCAAGTAAATCCAAATACTACTCTTTTCTTGATCTAACTATTATCACTGGCTCTTGTAAAACAAGAATATGTGTCTAACGGACACAATGCCCCGCCTCACAGCTATTTTCAGCAATGCTATATTTCATGATCTGTGAGGCATGAAGTTGGTGGCATTGGTAAATATTTGTTATATTTTTTTATATCCTAATGTCTATTTAAATGAAGTTTCATGATAATAGCATACATCTGTCACAGAAAAGAAACTTAAACCTGGGGTTAAATCTCATACTACGTACCCTCTTTTTTCCATGGTCAGTGAAGCATGAAGTTGGTAGTAAGGGTTATTTTTTATATTGATTTTTGTTTAATTTGACGCTAATATGTATTTATGTAAATTTTCATGATAATGGCATACATCCTTCACAAAGAAAAATTCGACCCTTTGGTAAACCTCGTACTACCCCCCTTCTATCCAAGATCAGTGAAGCATGAAGTTGGCAGCGAGGATAAATTTGCATTATGAGTTTTGTTTAATTATACCCTAATGTGTATTTATACAAAGTTTCATGATAATAGCATATATCCTTCACAGAATAAAAACTTGTATCTAAGGGTAAACCTCATACTACCCCCCTTTTTCCATGATCAGTGAAGCATGAAGTTGGTAGCCGGGATAAATTTTTATTGCGATTTTTGTTTAATTATACCCTAATGTATATTTATACAAAGTTTCATGATAATAGCATACATCCTCCACAGAAAAAAAACTTCAACCTCAGGGTAAACCTCATACTACCCCCCTTTTTTCCGTGATCAGTGAAGCATGAAGTTGGTAGCATGGATACATTTTTATTATGATTTTTGTTTAATCATACCCTAATGTGTATTTATATAAAGTTTCATCATAATGGCATACATCCTTCACAGAAAAAAACTTCAACCTCAGGTTAAACCTAACTCTGGACGGACGGACGGACAAACGGACGAACGGACGGACAGACCCGAACACTATATGCCCCCTACTATCGTAGGCGGGGCATAATAAAAACTAAAATGTATGATAGAAGGGATGATTGATATTGATTTCACAATTACTTATTTCCATTTTCTTGATGGGAACGTTACTCTAACCCTATCCTACGTGTTGTATATATCTCAACGTGTACGATTTGCACGCGTTTGTTCTACTATGGACGACTTGATGAACATAAACTATTGATGAACATAACCTTACTATCACATCCACACTTTTACCAGATGGTTAATGATTTCATAAAATGTTAGACATATTTTAGAAGTTTTATAGAAAATATGGACATGTGTTTTGGAAGATTCTGGCTCTTCTTCGGTATTCACTTGGAAATTTATTGATATCTTCATTTTCCTCACCCTCGGTTTTACGGAAATGTTGTTAAAAATGTCAAAAACGAATTTAAAAAAAAATCAGAAAAACTGGACGTAACTTACATTCTTTACGTAATAGGGGATATTGACAGGATATTCTTCTTGATTCCATTAAATTGGCTTTGGGATCCAAAGACATGCAGATGTTTCAGCTATACTGCCCTATCACTGATACTGTCCTTGTTTACTGATCTCCATCCAAACCCATCAGGAAGTTTTGAATTTGATTTTACTTCCGTTGCACGACAGTGTTTTATACCAGAAGACTAGGATCCTTGAGCTTAATGGCAGTTTAGCGACGAGCAATCCTTCATCCATCTCCTAAATTACGTTTTGTCTTTTTCTTTCCTTTTCAAAATTATGGTCTACCTGTATTGGTTTTTATTTGCATGATTATTATACTACATGGAAACGGGAGAGAAAAAGGGAAGGTTTGGGTACTATAATAAGTAATGAAAGGATATGGAGAAAATGCAGATGAGACAAATCTCCAAAAATACACGGCAAACAACGCTTTAATTGTTCTTCATCTTGAAGTTACCATGAGGCCATCAACAATGAGCTTTGTCCATATCTCATATTAAGTTCAAGACAGTCCCTAGCAACGATTTGACCGGAATTCATCGCTGGATGTCGAGCAATGCCACATCCATGTCAGTTTACCCATGGATGCGAGACCCTCAACAAACATTCAATTAACTGGCAAAGTTTTCCTACAATAGCTGCCATAAACTCGTTTAACCCTACCGATAGCTCTTGCTAGTGCCGGTACCAAGTCTGGCAATCCCGAGTTCCTATCGTTGTAAACGTTTGTCTTTTGTCTTTTTACTGATGTTTTTCTTGTGCTGTTCCCTTGTAGATTGTGGCATGTGATTGTAATTTTTTTTATCTTCTTTTCAGTGATAAGTAACTACATACCGAAGTTACTGTAATGATTTTACACTTTCTGTATATCTTATAAATAACAAATTGACTTGTCCCTGTCTATTACATTTGCTTTTTTTCAAATGTCTAGTAGTGCAATCAAAGCAAGAGACGTTTTTTCTGTCAACTCACCTGGAATATATCCTTATGGACATTGCAAATATATTCAGGTTATTTCTCGGCATTATATGAAACTATGTTTTTTTCTGATTAGAATTTTCCTTATACTAAACCATGAAACTAGTGACTGCACTTAATATTACCTGTTCTGGTGTATAACCCTACTTTATTATCATTGCATCACTAAGCTAGAAATTTTCTTTCATGGTGTAAAATATCAAGAAATAAAATAAGATTTTGACTTTTATTAATCTGTAACGTACATTTTATATAAATATTAATGTATTTCCATTAAAAGGAAAAGGATTAAATGCTAAGGACGATTGAACTTTTTTGCCACATGTGTGATGAACATTAAAGTATAAGAAAAATAAATTCTCCACAGATTTTCAAGAGGAGTGAGCACGAGTCAATCTGAACGAACTTCATTTAAATAGACGGGTTAAATATTTTGAAGAAGGAAAACATCTTCTGGCACAATCCTGACACATAGAATGAACTCTATCAAAAACTCAAGTAGGATCTGGTACATTGGGCAAGCGGGCATCATCTACCATACTTTTGATTTCTCAAAGCAAGCGGGCATCATCTTCCACACGGCCGAATTCTCAATACAGGCGGGCATCGTCTACCACACGTCCAAATACTTAAAAAAACAGGCACCATCTACCACACGTCCGAAAAAGCAAGCGGGCATCAAATACCATACGGCCAAATTTTCAAAGCAAGCGGGCATCATCTACCACACGTCTCAAAGCAAGCGGGCATCAACTTCCATACGTCCGATTTCTCAAAGCAAGTGGGCATCATCTACCACACGTCCGAATTCTCAATGCAAGCGGGTATCGTCTATCACACGTCCAAATACTTAAAGCAAGCGGTCATCATCTACCACACGTCCGAATTCTCAAAGCAAGTAGGCATCATCTGCCAAACGTCCGAATTCTCATAGCAAGTAGACATCATCTTCCAAACGCCAAAATTCTCAAAGCAATTCGGCATCATCTATCACACGTCCGAATTTGAAGCAAGGAGGCATCATCTACAACACGTCCGCGTTCTCAAAGTAAGCGGGTATCATCTACCACACGTTTAAATTCTCTAAGTAAACGGGGATCATCTGCCACACCTGTGAATTCTCAAAGCAAGTGGGCATCATCTATCACACGTCCGAATTCTTAAAGCAAGCAGGCATCATCTGCCACACGTCCGAATTCCCAAAGATAGCAGGTATCGCCTACCACACGTCTGAATTGCCAAAGCAAGTGGAAATCGTCTACCATATTAACAATGAAGGGATATGGAGTAAATGCAAATGAGACAAAATCTATACAAATACATGGTAAAACACGGCAATGGAACAACGCTTTTATTGTTGTTCTTCATCTTGAAGTCACCATGAGGCCTTCAACAATGAGCATTACTCATACCTCATAGCAAGTTCAAGACGGCCCCTAGTACCGGTTTGAGCGGTATTCATTGCTAATTGCTGAGCAACGCTACATCCATGTCTTTTTATCCTTTGATCCATGGATGCGGGATCGTCAACAAACATAAACTTAACTGGCAAAGTGTTCTTACAATCGCTGTCATATATCCGAATTCTTACAGCAAACGGGGATCATCCTCTACACTTTAGAATTCTCAAAGCAATGTAAGGAATAAAAGGGTTATTGTAGCGTATTGGAACAAAACTCAAAGTACTCTATAAAAATACATCAGTGATTTGTTGTGAAGATGTGGATTCAGTAACCATAATCTCCGCCCATTTTTGGGAAAGCTTTCAGTAATGTAATGAAGAATTATAGTGAGATGATTGGAGAATGTTATTTGAAATAAATATTTGTTAAAAGCAAGTTCATAAGTGTTTAAAAAGCGAGAGAAGTTACCTGACAACATTCTACATTTTTTCAGAGCGAGTTTTAAGAAAAGGGGTTCGAAGTAAGAAATAATCAAAGCGAAATTGCTATGTCCGTTTTCAAGTCACGGAAATAGATAAAAAATGCCACATGACCCTATGTTGTGACGGTGCAAAAAAAATAGACCCACATTTATATTTTACTGAATTAGATATAAAAGTTCCCGATTAATTACGGGAAAATTGCTATGAGTGTTCATTGTCTCAGAAGTTAACATAGAAAGTATTGGAGATTTATTTACTTTATTCAACCATATTGTCTTAGCCAACTTATTGTAATGGCCACATTATGTATTGAGGTGACCACATAACGTCTTGAGAAAATTACTTCCTCAAAATAACAGCCTCTTTGTCTGTCGAAGTACCTNATTACTTGTCACCTGTTGAAATGAAACCGGAGTAAAAAGGGAAATTCCCCCATTTTGAAATAATATATTTTGCTGGTCAATAAAGGAGCAATTCCTTGGATATGGAGTAAGAAGTTTCGTTATGAAAATTGTCTTGTAAGCTTTTTCATGTGTTTGTTGTCGGATTTGTATGTATATATTTTGCAAGTTGACTGAATATGTTGTCCTGCCTGCAATCTGATAAATGAATTGTCCTATTTTTAATGGGGATTTCCTCCACATGAACACCCTCTAGCAACAGCAAAAAAGTATCAAACAACTGATTTGCTTTATTGATTGTGTCATACGTTTAATAAAACGATGAGTTTATTTGATTCCCAAATTTTGTCAAGGGAATTTATTTTCGTGACTATAAATCGCGAGAATACTTATAAAAATATGAACAATAATATTATTTACAAACGAAGTGATAATATATTATCCTATTTTGTTGTCGCAATTTACTAGATTAACATAGTTTTTAATGAGGATTCGTTGTGAAAAATAAAGAAGTGGTTTGGAAAAAACAAACAGATATTGAACAAAAAAGGTACTACATCGTTTCATTTGGAGGATCAAATAAAATATGGATGACAATAAAGGATTCAACTATGCGAAAATGGAGTCTAACATCGGCAAAAGAATACTGAAGTAAAAAAGAGAATGGGGGAAATTCGAAAATTCAAAAACACTGTAATTTAGATTCACACTAATGAAAAAATCATGACAAGAGAAAACAAATAAACAAATATGAACAGGAACCCCAAAACGACAGTGTGAATTGCTTTGTATTGATATGTACAATGCAAATATCGTAGCCAAACAATATAAATAACATTATAAATAACTCGATAACAGATCGAGTCCGACAGATATTGTCTAATGTAATAAAAAAAAGTCGGTTGCAAGTTGGGAGATTATAAAAAGATTGCCTAGACCGTGGAACCACGTGTTAAAATGTTGGATTTATTCTTTACTGAACAGACACAAGTTGTCGAAACGGTAATCTTCAGAAATTTACGGTAACTTCGGTATTTGGTAACATATTACTACTTGATCTATACCTGCACTGTTAGATTCGCCCCTTAATATTACGGTAGCTTCGGTATTTGGTAACATATTACAAATTGATCTATACCTGTACTGTTAGATTCGCCCCTAAATATTACGATAAATTCAGTATTTGGTAACATATTACCACTTGATCTATACCTGCACTGTTAGATTCGCCCCTTAATATTACGGTAACTTCGGTATTTGGTAACATATTACAACTAGATCTATAACTCTACTGTTAGATTCGCTCCTAAATATTACGGTAACTTCGGCATATGGTAACATATTGCAACTTGATCTATACCTGTACTGTTAGATTAGCCCTTAACTATTGTGGTAACTTCGGTATTTGGTAACATATTACCACTTGATCTATACCTGCACTGTTAGATTCGCCCAAGGCGTATTCAACAGTAAGGTCGTCCTTGCAGTATCTTGATTTCAGATTTTTTTTTTTTATAAAGATCATTTTCATCGTACAAAGCTACCTGTTAAGAGGATTTCAAGTATTCGTTTAGATATATTTGTACTTAAATCAGTTTTTATTCACCCGTTTGCTTTATATTCTTCCAAATGTGTAAGGCTTAAAACGAAAGGTCTTTCCCACAACGGAGTTCATATTTTGAGGTTCGGGGTACTAAAAACAAACCGATATATTTTTCTTAATTTTCTGTGATTGAAAGTTAATCAAATGCACTTCAAATTTCTAGTAAAAAATCAATAGGTTACCAAACTGGTTTTTCCAGGCGAAGCTTCAGAAAATAGCAAGATTTTGAGCTTTTTAATATAGTCTATAAATCCATCATTTAGTGAAGATGAATATTTCCCTGCCTTGCATTGGCTACAAAAACTATGTCAAGGTCAATACAAGGAGGGATGAATTGCAAGTTCTGCGAAACATGCCTACAGAATACAGAGATATATTTTTTCTCCGTTTATAAAAAGCTCAATGAATAATGTTAAGACGTTGCCCACTCCTCTGTCAAAATTTAATAGCTCAATCATTAAAATTCTGTTATGCATTCTATAATATTCTTTATTTTTATCGAAGACCGATAACAACTGTTCATCAAATAATATTTTTTATTCTAAGAATCTTAAGAAAAAAAATTAAAAAGATCTTTACTGTGTTCAAAACAAAACTGTTTCCAATGCCAAATACGCTCAATGATGACACCATAACGGATGTTTGATTTAGAATTTATTTGTCGAGTTCGCTTGAAACATCGACAAACGAATAAGGAAATATATGGCACACGATAGTAACAAAAATGCGGTATACCTAGTATTTCGAACGAACACTAGGGGTTTTCGTGCAAAATACTAGGTATACCGCACGTTAACTAGGGGTTTCCGATCGGTATACATAGTATTTCGCCGAAAACCCTAGTTTTCGTTCGAAATACTAGGTATACCGCATTTTGTTACTATCGCGTGCCATACCGATCGGTATCGGAAATTCGAGTTAAAACCGAAAATGCTATTCATAGTTTTAGCTAATGAGAAGCGAGAAACGGAAATCGCTATTTGATATTTAACGTTCGTCCAATCAGAAACGGAAAACGGTATTCAAGGTCTAATTAAACCAATCAAAATCGTTTATTCTGTTTATCGCTTATAGTTCTCTATTTTTTATTCAAATTTTCGTATCTTTTATTTGTTTTATGTATTTTGATATTATAAATTAATTATCAAATAAGAGTTGTGCCTTTGACACTTTTAGGTGCGAATGGATATCAGATTCGCGGGCCATGGGAGGATATTCGATCTCGACTGTCTGTATTCACCTTCACCAGTTAAAAGTTGTGAATATCACCGTTTTAGATTTTGTTTAAAAAGAATTTTCCATTTAATTTATCTCTAGAATAAAGATTTTTATTTTCATATAACTTGATGTGTAATCTGTTTCGAAATTTAAAAAATCACGAATTTTGGTTTGAAATATAAATAATTTGATAAGCATTTGAAAAACAAAAACTCAGTCTGATAAATGATCAAAACAATTCAGAGTTTTAAAACTTTTTCTTCATCATATCCTTTCCAAGGAGTTTTATAATTCGCGAAGTTAAAACTTTCATGGATTTTAGCATTTAAGAGGTATGAAAAGTATAATTTTTAGTCTGCGGTGTAAACTAACTCTTCAAAAATGACAAAAAAAGTTAAGTTTTTTGAAAATTTTACATCCTTATATCCTTGCGAAGGAGTTTGATAGGTTGCGAAATAAAAAATTCTTCAAATTTAACATGGAATAGGTATGAAAAGTATGATTTGAATCAGCAGTTTAAACTCAGTCTTTTAAAATAGCAAAAAAAAATCAGTGTTTTGAAAATATAACTCCTTCAAAAGAATATTATGATGTAAAATTTTCAAAACACTGAAATTTTTTTTGTCATTTTTAAAGACTGAGTTTAAGCCACTGCTTCAAAATCTTACTTTTCATACCTATTCTATTCTTAATTTGATGACTTTTTTTATTTAGCAACATATCAAACTCCTTGCAAGGATATAATTATGTAAATTTTTCAAAACACTTTTTTTTTACATTTTTGAAGAGTAAAGTTGTACGGCAGACCATAAAATTTACTTTTCATACCATTTTAATGCTAAAATTCATAAAGTTTTTACTTTACGAATTATGAAACTCCTTCGAAAGGATATTATGATGTTAAATTTTCAAAACACTAAATAGGTTGTGTCATTTTTAAAGACTGAGTTTAAACCGCTAATTAGAAATCTTACTTTTCAAACCTATTCTATGTTAAATTTGAAGAATTTTTTATTTCGCAACATATCAAACTCCTTCACAAGGATATAATGATGTAAGATTTTCAAAACACTGAACTTTTTTGACATTTTTCAAGAGTTAGTTTACACCGCAGACTAAAAATTTTACTTTTCATACCTTTTTAATGCTAAAATT
>MJUU01006360.1:130441-145211 GCA_002080025.1 Modiolus philippinarum
GTCATTTTTAAAGACTGAGTTTAAACTGCTGATTAAAAATCATACTTTTCATACCTATTCCATGTCAAATTTCAAGAATTTTTTATTTCGCAACCTATCAAACTTCTACGCAATGATATAATGATGTAAAATTTTCAAAACACTTAACTTTTCTGACATTTTTCAAGAGTTAGTTTACACCGCAGACTATAAATTTTACTTTTCATACCTTTTTAATGGTAAAATTAATCAAGTTTTTCCTTTGGGAATTAAAAAACTCCTTCGAAAGGACATTATGATGTAAAATTTTCAAAACACTGAGATTTTTATGTCATTTTTAAAGACTGCGTTTGAACCACTACTTCAAAATCTTACTTTTCATACCTATTATATTCTTAATTTGATGATTTTTGTATTTCGCAACATATCAAATGCCTTCGCAAGGATATAATGAAGTAAAATCTTTAAAACGCTTAACTTTTTTTCACATTTTAAAAGAGTTAGTATAAACTGCAGACTAAAAATTTTACTTTTCATATCTTTTTAATGTTAAAATTCATGAATTTTTTGCTTTGCGAATTATAAAACTCCTTTCGAAAGGATATTATGATGTAAAATTTTCATAACACTGATTTTTTTTTTGGTCATTTTTAAAGACTGAGTTTAAACTGCTGATTAAAATTCATACTTTTCATACCTATTCCATGTTAAATTTCAAGAATTTTTTTATTTCGCAACCTATCAAACTCCTACGCAATGATATAATGATTGACATTTTTCAAGAGTTAGTTTACACCGCAGACTAAAAATTTTACTTTTCATACCTTTTTAATACTAAAATTAATCAAGCTTTTGCTACACGAATTATAAAACTCCTTCGAAAGGACATTATGATGTAAAATTTTCAAAACACTGAGATTTTTATGTCATTTTTAAAGACTGCGTTTGAACCACTGCTTCAAAATCTTACTTTTCATACCTATTATATTCTAAATTTGATGATTTTTGTATTTCACAACATATCAAACGCCTTCGCAAGGATTTAATGAAGTAAAATTTTCAAAACGCTTAACTTTTTTTCACATTTTAAAAGAGTTAGTATAAACTGCAGACTAAAAATTTCACTTTTCATATCTTTTTAATGCTAAAATTCATGAAGTTTTTGCTTTGCGAATTATAAAACTCCTTTCGAAAGGATATTATGATTTAAAATTTTCATAACACTGAATTTTTTTTTGTCATTTTTAAAGACTGAGTTTAAACTGCTGATTTAAAATCATACTTTTCATACTTTTTCCATGTTAAATTTGAAGAATTCTTCATTTCGCAACCTATCAAACTCCTATGCAATTATATAATGATGTAAAATTTTCAAAACACTTCACTTTTTTTAATTTTTGAAGAGTTAGTTTACACCGCAGACTAAAAATTTTACTGTTTAACTTTTTTAATGCTAAAATTCACCAAGTTTTTGCTTAGCGAATTATAAAACTTCTTTGAAAGGAAATTATGATGTAAAATTTTCAAAACACTTAATTTTTTTGTCATTTTTAAAGACTGAGTTTTAACCACTGATTAAAAATCTAATTTCTACCTATTCTTTGCTAAATTTTATGATTTTTTTTTATTTTGCAACATATCAAACTCTTTCGAGAGCATATAATGAAGTAAAATTTTCAAAGCACTTTATCAGTTTATTGCTTACTTCATTTTTAAATAGTAAGTTTAAACCGGATACTTAAAATTATACTTTTCATACCTCTTAAATGCTAAAATCCATCAAAGTTATAACTTTGCGAATTAAACAATTCTTTGGAAAGGATAATATGATGAAGTAAAAGTTTTAAAACACTGAATTGTTTTGATCATTTATAAGACTGAGTTTTTGTTTTTTCAACTACTTATCAAAATATTTATTTTTCTTACCAAATTTCATGATTTTTTTAATTTCGAAACGGAGTACACATCAAGTTATATGAAAATAAAAATCTTTGCTCTAGAGATTAATTAAATGGAATTTTTTTTAAAACAAAGTCTTAAACGGCGATATTCACAACTTTTAACTGGTGAAGGTGAATACAGACAGTCGAGATCGAATATCCTTCCATGACCCGCGAATCTGATTTTCAATTCGCACCTAAAAGTGTCACAGACACAACTCTATTTGATAATTAATTTATAATATCAAAATATATGAAACAAATAAAAGATACGAAAATTTGAATAAAAAATAGAGAATTATAAGCGATAAACAGAATAAACGATTTTGATTGGTTTAATTAAACCCTGAATACCGTTTTCCGTTTCTGATTGGACGAACGTTAAATATCAAATAGCGATTTCCGTTTCTCGCTTCTCATTGGCTAAAACTATGAATAGCATTTTCGGTTTTAACTCGAATTTCCGATACCGATCGGTATGGCACGCGATAGTAACAAAAATGCGGTATACCTAGTATTTCGAACGAAAACTAGGGTTTTCGGCGAAGTACTATGTATACCGATCGGAAACCCCTAGTTAACGTGCGGTATACCTAGTATTTCGCACGAAAACCCCTAGTTTTCGTTCGAAATACTAGGTATACCGCATTTTTGTTACTATCGCGTGCCATAGAAATAAGTAAAAGAAAGAAAAATCAAAAATAAAAAATCCAAAAACATTGCGCTTCATAGGGAACACAAATGGAAAAAAAACAACACACAGTACCTGTGTATATTGTCTTCATGTTTTATGTACTTTATTGTAAGGGTTCTCGTCTTGATAAGTTGGACTTTTTTTAGTTTGATTTTTACTGTGAGTCTTTTTCTTTATTTAATTTTTAGCCATTCACCACACATAGGGGGGGGGTCCAAGAAAACGAGTTTAACCGCACCGCTATTTTTGCGCCTGTCCCAAGTCAGGAATATGTTGGTCATTGGCTTGTCCTTGTCTTCTTATGAAATTTTAGTTTCTTGATATTCGGGTTATTGGATGTGGTTTGTTTCCATCAATTTATTCACTTTTTTACATTTTTAGAGCCATTTAGGGCTTGCTATATGGTGTGAGGTTCCTCACAGTGTTGAAGACCGTACGGTGACCCCTAGATGCTTTGTTTTTGGTCGTTTTAATCTGGATATGGGATGTTGTCTCCTTAACATTTACCCCATTTCCTTTCTTTTTCATAAGTAAAAGTAAAAAACATTGCAAATTTAGATGGAACAAATAGACACAACGAGACAAAGATCAAACAAAGAAACAAAATAGTTGAACAAGGAACGCCACAGTAAGAAAGGACGAGAAGTGTGGCGGAGGTATCGCCAGGTGTTCCCTTTGTTTCATCAAGATCAGTTCAAAATGTGGTACCCACTGCAAATGAGAATTTTGGTGCTGAAATAGTCGGTTTATATGTCGGGTCTTTAATAAACTCTGCATTTTCTGAAAAATTATATTTTCATTTGTGAGATTGCAACATTGCAACGATCTGTTCGATCATGGTGACGATCGAACAACTCTAAAAGTGACAATTTCAACAAGGGTAAAAGACAGTAACTTTGCTTTGCTTACGAAATCGTTCTATATAATAAGGACACGACATGAAGCGAACGAGTTGTGAAATATAGACGCCACATGCCGGAGATATTTGAATATTACTTCTAAAAAGGTACATTCACTATCGCAAAGTCGAAATCATCACGGTTGGTGTAAAGTTTTGAATTCATGCATTCAGACCTATCTATTAAGCGGCACAAGTCCAGGTATGATGCTAATGATCGTGTATCTATAGTCCATACACGACTACCCAACAGATTTACGCAGACGACTGCCGATTGGACATTTGTTCTACGACCTACCGATTTTAAATAATACTCTATCGATTTTGTTAGCTATTTAAAAAATCTAAGGTTAAAAATTAAAATAAGTACGATGCAAACATTGTAAGAGTTATTTCCTATTTCCTACACCTACTTCAGCTTCGTATTTAGATCTTTTAATTTACATTGACGAAAATGGACGTTTGAAATCTAAGCTGTATGACAAACGTGATTATTTTAACTTACCAATTGTGAACTTTCCCTTTCTGAGCAGTAATATACCTACCTCTCCAGCCTATGGAGTGTACATTTCACAGTTGATTCGTTACTGTCGGTCATGCACTTTATATAGTGACTTTTTAGTTAGAGCAAAAACACTGTCCCAAAAGCTGCTTAGTTAGGGATTTGTTCAGCCTTTGTTACTTTCATCCCTTCAGAAATTCTATGGCCGTCACCATGACATCATTGACAGATATGACGTGTCTGTGTCCCAAATGAAAACGGACATTTTCAGCTAGATTTCACGTCTTCACGGATTTGACATAATCGGATTTGACTCAACCCTGGATTGACTCACTGATGGTGTGACGGGTGCCGCTAGCGGAGCAGGACATGCTTACCCTTCCGGAGCACCTGATGTCACTCCCGGTTTTCATGGGAGTTCACACTATGAGTGCCTTAGTTCTTAATGCTATCTTTTTATTTCCGTGCATTGTAGCTGTCTCACGTCCTTGTTTTGTCTTTGTTTTTATCTGTTACCGTTTTTTCCATGTCTTTGGACTTCGATTTTTGTAGTCATCGCTTCCCTTGTTCCTTCGGTATTCTACTGCCGTTGTTCCATGTACTCCAGATTCCGCATAGCATTGGGTATTGAAAAACCTTAAGTATCTTAGAATAGTAACATCACACCCTATTACCGGCAATCCCATCTACAGTGGCTATCCCGCCTGCAGATTTGTAAACAACTTGAAGACAGAAGAAGGTGATGCTTTCACTTACAAATAAATCATATTAATATTTAATAATATATTTGTCTTTTATGCTTTAAATGTGGGTAACTATTCATGACAAATACTAATTAACGATCTTTTGAAACTTCGGAGATTTTGAGGAAGAAATTTGCAATTTGCAATTTTATTGCTGAATAACTGCATCAAAACACTTTTCATCTAAAAACGCCTTTATAAAACCTAAGAATTTCGACCTTTATGTAATGTACAACATTTGATTTATTGTATATGAAATCTAGCTTTTCATTTAGTACTGCATAACGGCGGAATCCTCATTTTATTTCCAGCTCTTGGCAATCCGGAACAACAGGTTTTAAAATGATTGACTATCACTGAAAACAGATAGTGACGATCCCAAACGATGAACTAAGCTTAAAAGAAAGAAACAAAATTATTTGTATTTAAAGAGGGTAGCGTGGTAAACATATTGTTTCAACTAAATATTTTTTTTTTTTTTTTCATAAATTGGTAGCCTTTATATGTTACCGGAGCTTTCATCGAGTTCTGGGCAAAATAAAGCAATGCTGACCACATAAATTCCATGAACAAGAGGCTCTCAAGAGCCTGTATTGCTCACTTAGAGCATAAATTCCAAGAACAAGAGACTCTCAAGAGCCCGTATATCGCTCACCTGGAGCATGACCAATGAAATCAGTAAAAAAACGTTGTTGTTAAAGGGTCTTAATTTCAAACTACTGTAATTGTACTTATATTCGCGAGTACTTATTTTCGCTAGGATTCCTTTCTAGCCAAGTTTGCGTATATTTAATTTCACGGAAGTGGGTGATTTCCTTATAACTTTAATGTTAAATTATTACATTCGCGGGTACTTATTTTCGCGGAAAGCTGCTGACCGCGAAATACTTGAAAATAAGTACATCGCAAAAATAAGTACAAATACAGTATGATCCCCGCTGGCAGCCATTTTGGATAAAGCGTTGACCTGAAAAACATTTTTTTGCAGGGGACCACCTAAGAACTATTGTGGCAAAGTATGGTTCACTTGACTCAGCACTTTCAGAAGAAGAGAATATATTTGAATGTCTTTTCCCATTGGGTCCAACGTTAAAAATGTGTTCCCCGCTGGCGGCCATCTTTGTAGAGGACCACCTAAGGACCATTATGGCCAGGTTTGTTTCCATTTGGCCCAGTTGTTTCGGAGGAGAAGATTTACGCCAGACGGACGAATTTGGAATGAACTCATACCTCTCATCTTACTGAACATTTATACAAAGTTCCGGTAAATTCTGCAATATAGTTCTTAGATATTTAATCCTCAGTTTATTGGAGGAAGAGTAATAATAATAAAAAGAAGAAGACTTCGTCTTGGGTGACATAAAAAATAAAGAAAACAGAACAATACCGCTTACGTCCGCGGCGACATAAATACGAAAAGGAATAAAAAAGAAGAAATCGCACTATTATATGATTTTTAGCAAGAACATGCTGATAAATTTCAATTCTTGCAAATATCATTTTTAAGGTAGTACGGGGGCCCTTTGTGATTTAAGCATGGATACATCAATATAATGCACTGGATGAAAATAGAAAACGGGGTTTTGGAGATGATGGGGTTATGATTAGAGGAATTTAATACAGTGTTGAGAGGTGGGAGGATGGTAGGCGCGGGAGATTAAGAAAGTGGGCTTAGATTTCGGGAAAAAAAGTGGTGAGATTTGAATTGGTAGTTGCAGAGGGTGGGTTATTAAAGTGAATAAAAAGAAGGTGGAAGAGTATGAATACTTGTTCACAACTATTCATAGCTAACCTTCGTATTTACTTTTCTAGCTAAGTCAGTCCGGGAAGTCAGTGAACCCGTTTTCTCAATATTTCAGAAAACTGAAATTTTTGTACTGATAAACAATGAAATGATATGAAAGAAAATATTAGATAAAAAATGAGGAAATCTCGAATTCAAAATGGGGAAATACTAACCGCACTGCCGTATAACCTAGGAGTCAACAAACATTTAACCTCAAGGGTTTTATGGTTTTCATACCCTGCCTCACAAAGTCGTAGGGTATAATGTAAAAACCTGAGTTATGTGTCCGTTCTTGAGTTCTTCTGTCTGTCTTTCCGTCCGTTTCCGTCGAAGGTTTCCCATGATAGCATGTTTAAGAAATAACGTTGCGTCTTAAACTTGGTTTTAGTTCTTTAAAACAGAAGTCATGCCAAGTCTAAGTTAAGCTTAAAGGTATAGTTGGTTCTAGGACTATGCCTTTTCATTTTTTTTACCATCTTCACAATAACTTTTGAACGAAACCAAGTTGTTTAAAACTGAACATTCTGCACTCTATCAACACTTTTTTGAAAATGTTTATGGTTCTAATATGACTCTCTTCTTTGGCTTTGGAAACAAAGCTATCTTCTAATTCCAACAATATTTCTTAGCACATGCGCATATTTTTTACAAAAGGACATTCTAAATGTACAGTTTCACATTTTATTCACTCAATATACATATGTAAATAAGGTTTTAAATAATGAATCGCTCGAAAATGACAATAATAGAAATTTACAACAGTTACTGAATTTAAAGTCTCGGAACTGAAATTGACATTACCGTAACCTAGCAACGAATTTGTTGTTGTTATGAAATCTGATCTATGTTGCATGTCATGCTCTACAATTTAGATATAAAAATATTAATTTTCAACATTAATTTAATTTTAGATATGAGTTTTATTCTTTTTCTTTTCTTTTTTGGCTTCAAATATAACATAACTAGGCAGTCATATAAATCAGAAATACAACCAGCTCACATTTATACCCGCTTTGATTTTAAAATATCCGTATTTTATATTTTTAAAATAGATTATTTGTATTAATTTATAAGCTTATGGGCAACTTGTAGCAATAAAATAACGAATATAGATTTCTCTATGTCCATTTATGTGTGTTTGTATGCAGTTTTCCGACATATTTTAATTCTAGTGTCAAACCCAATATTGCCCTCTAAGAGCCGCTTCGAATGTTCAAAACGCTTGTAAAACACATTAGAATCGAAATAGATTATTGCAATTGGGCTCTATGCGAATTAGAACATGGTCAGACCTTATATTTGTCTTCATTTTATACCTCGCTATCGCTCGGTATAAAATATTGACAAATATAAGGTCTACCCATGTTCTAATTCGCATAGAGCCCGCTTGCAATAATCTATTTCTTAATCATAACATTGTTCACAGCCCTAAAATGTAAGAAAAACATGACACCAAAGTGATAAATGTGATTAATTATAATCAAATGGCATGATTACTATATGACTTCGGGATTGCCACTTCCCAGTTATAATCTGTTGTCAGTGATAACTACATCTGTTGTTTGTGATAACCAAAAAAAGGTGTTGCCTCTGAAATAAAATGACGATTTCGTCCATATTAGGAGGTAAATGAAAGACAGTTTTTTATATATAATAAATAAAGACCTATATTTTTATATATATTAAAATACTAAAGCTAATTTCCGTATTATTGCAAAATTAAACTATTTTTCGGACGATCCCGTGTAATAATCTTTAAAAATGTACTTTAATTCAGCGAAAACACCCAATTTATGATACTTCATACAGTAGTATTTGACTCATATGTTAACCTATACATATAAAATAAATAGCAAAAACAATGGAAAGGTTCAATGGGATATAAACAAAATTATGATACAACAAAAGACTTACGGCCTGTCACTGCAAACTTCAGATGTGATAGCCACTGTAGATGGGATTGCCGGTAATAGGGTGTGAACACGAAATAATGGATGTACTTACCTGTAATTAATAAGCCTTCATAGCTACCAATGTACAATAGATCAGCAAACGCATTGGCGGATCCAAGAGGAGTGTTCCGGGGGTTGGAACCACCCCCTTTTTGGGGGGGCAATCATGTATTTTTTAATGAACATCCTGATGTTTTACTAAGAAAAACCCCAAAAATTTTCTTTCATTTTCTAATCGGACCCCCCCCTTTTCAAATTGTCTGGATCCGCGCCTGAAACGAATACCGAAGCAAAAATTAGGAAAGGGGGGATCCAAAATAAAAAATCCAAATCACTGCAATTGAGAAAGCTTTACAAAGAAAAAAACAAAAAAAAAAAAGAACCAGAATGCCACAAAACTAAAGCTCTCACTTTGAACCAAGGATCATCAAGTGCTCCGATTGGGTAAGCACGATCTGCTCCAAGCATGGCACCCGTCACACAGCCAGTTAAAATATGATGTTGAAATATCTGATGGGTGGCTGATTGGTTATTGTCATTTTCTAGCACATAGACAAAAGGTGTATGTTACTTCTCTAACCTTCAAACAGTACCAAGGTGAAAGTTTGAAAAGCATATGTGTATCTCTTACGTTTACCACAAACATAATCAACGAAGACAAAACTAAAAAATAACAGTTTGATAAGAAAAAACAACACAGAAAACAAACGCACTGACAGTGTATAAGGGAGTTGTATAAGTTGTGTGTAAAAAGCAATGTACACAAGAGCGGGAATGCACTGATTAATGTAAGCAAATGAAATAAAAGGGACAACATAAAATATCTACAATGGCTGAAAATTATAATCACATGCCAAAAACTTGAGGTATCATCAGGTGCTCCGAATGGGTAAGTACGATGGCACCCGTCACACAACCAGTTAAAATATGATGTTGATATATCTGTTGGGTTGATGATTGGTTATTTTTATTTTCTAGCCCGTAGACAAACCAATAAAATCCATGGTGCAAGTTACTTCTCTAACCTTCAAAAAGCACTGAGGTGAAAGTTTTTTTTAATAATAAAAACAAGTCTTCATAATAAAAAGACTAAACGCCTTTATGGTAATAATTCCATTTGATAAAATTGAGAGCTCAATAAATAATAGAGTTAAAAACATTAATTCGTATAGAAAGAAACCAAATATACGAAACTGGGTAAAATATTAAGAAACAAAAAAAAGCAATTACCCAAAATATGTGCTTTCATTGTACACTTCAGAAAGGGGGTGCTAAAATAATTTGATTCAAAAAGGATTACAGGTATGTTGTATGTCTAACTAAAACTGGTCTTTTTGTAATATACAAAAAAATATTGTAAAAAGCGACTCGTGTTGATATTTTTTTTTTAATTATTTGTAAGAGATTCAGTTCATGCATAACAACAGACAAACTCGTAGTCAATTTGTATTTTTATTACAAAACAAATCATCGTCATCAAATACATACATTAGACTGGACAGTTGTTGATAAACAACATAAAATGCATTGAATTTCATATTATTGTCCTTGTCACTAGTAACAAAGCCCTTGTATAAAACATATTTGCTTTTTTATCCTGTTGTTAGAAATGAGTTTGTTGCGGTTGTCCATTGTGAGTGACCGATTTAGAAATTGACTAATGTCTGATTTTATCCGGTCTTTATCTGGTTCTCTCAATAATCTTTGAAACAAAACAGACAGGTTCCTTATTTCTGATTGTGAATTGTTTTTACTTAAAACATCTTCTAATCCTGTACCGTCTAAAGGGACCTGCAAGAAATAAAGATAACAGTTTTATAAAAAAAAATCTTTGAACCATGAACTGATTTGTGAGAAATATACAGCCCTTAAACAGGAGAAATGAATAATGCATTCAAGATAACCTGTAGGCCTAGTTTGTATGTTTGTAGGATGTGGGTATATATATACACCAAATTGGGTCCATGTTGTTCATCTCTATGTGTGTCTCAATTTTTCTTTCCTGTGTCCTACTTGTGTGATTGTTTTCCGATCTTTGGATTATTCTTGTTTTGACTGACGGTTCGGTTCTCTCTTACTTGTAGTGTCTTCAAAAAATATTTGTATCGGCAAATTACAACTGAATGTGTGACATTATTCCAACAGATAGACCCTTTTTGTGTTAATAGCAGAGATTCAATACACATGATGATACCTCAGTTTTTGTAGGGGTTCACACTGCTAGTGCTTTAGTTTTGTGGCATTGTTAATTTGTTTTGTCCTTGTCATGTTGTCTCAATTCGTGCTGGATATGGATTGCCGTGATTTTTGAATTTTTGATTTTGGAATTCCACCTTTCATTTTATTGCGCCAGTATTCGTTTGCAGTGGTGTATCAAAGATATAAACCTTAGTAGCTACAATGTATATGACGTCGATTGTTCACGGTATAGAATTACAAAATATACCTTGTCTATTAGAAATAAGAAATTTACCTAATTGAAGTCAAAAATTGTTAAATCAAATTATTAAAAATGCTTGTTTTAATCAATATGGGTTCAGAGACTATTTTAGCTAGGTAGAATTCCAAGTAAACTAATTGTTAGTGAGTTTCAAAAGATTAACCAAACTTTGAAATAAAGAAATCTACGGATGAAGGTAGATTTACAAAAAAAATGGAAGTTCAAAACAAAAATTGGAACGATATATTTATAAAACCAATCAGCTTTTATCAAAACTATTCCTAGGATGGTTGCTAGTTAGAATTGGAACCATAAGTGGTTTACGTCTTCCCGGGATTGACTACCGACTGTGACATTTTCCTGGATTTGACTCACTCACAGTGTGACGGGTGCTCTTAACAGAGCAGGACACGCTTACCCTTCCGGAGCACCTGATGTCACTCTCAGTTTCACTGGAGTTCACACTGTGAGTTCCTTTGTTTTGAATGTTGTGATTTCTATTTCTGTGCTTTGTATCTGTCTAACGTCATTGTTTTCTGTGTCTAACGTCATTGTTTTCTGTGTTCTCGTTTTGGCCATGTCTTTGGACTTCGATTTTTATAAATTCCTCTCCTTTGTTCCTTCGGTATTCCACTGCCGTTGTTTATTGAGAGGCAGGAAATATACAAATTGAAATATAATTTTATAAATTTTATATATTCAGAATTATGTTCTTTTTGTAAAAAATTTGCAAAATACAAATTGTATGCTATAACTAGAGGCTCAGAGACTGAGCCTGTATCGCTCACCTGACAAAATGCTTCTATGACATGCATGACTAAAAAAGATGTATTTTATCAATGAGGTCTAATGTTAAGCTATGTTCTCCATTGGCACATGTGTTTTTTTTTCCTGATCCTATTGAAATAAGTAATCTTTGCAAAGGACCTTTAATACATCATTCCAATACAGTTTAGTTAAATTTGTTTAGTTTCAGAGAAGATAATGAAAAGTATGGTTTTCACATACCGGGCTACGGCGTTAAACTATGTTCTGCACTTCAGGCCATGTTTTTGTCGGATCGAAATGAAATGAGAAAAGTTTGTAAAGTACCTTCCATACATCATTCCTGTACAGTTTGGTTGAATTTGCTTCAGTTCTTTCAGAGGAGAACATGAAAATGTGATTTTCCAGTAGGGTCCAATGTTAAACCTAAGTTCCGTGCTGGCTACCATGTTTTTTATCAGATCTGAATGTAATGAGCAATCTTTGTTAAGGACTTTTAGTACATAATTCCTCTTAAGTTTGGCTGAATTTGTTTCAGTGATTTTAGAGAAGATGAAAATGTAATTTTTTGTATAGGGTTCAATGTTAAACCTAAGTTCCACACTGGCAGTCATGTGTTTTGTCGGATCAAAATAATTGCAATCTTTGGAAAGAACCTTTAGTAAATCATTCCTGTAAAGTTTGGTTGAATTCAATGCTTCAGTGGTTTTAGAGGAGAAGATTAAAAAGTGATTTTCCCTTAGGGTCCAATGTTAAACCATGTTCCGTGCTGGCGGCCATGTTTTTTTGTCGGATTGAAACGAAATGAGCTATCTTTTTAAGGACCTTTAGTACATCATTCCGGTAAAGTTTGGTTAAATTTGCTTCAGTGGTTTCAAAGCAGAAGATGAAAATGTGATTTTTTCCATAGGGTCCAATGTTAAACCTAAGTTCCGCGCTAGCGGCCATGTTTTTTATCGGATCGAAACAAAATGCGCAATCTTTGTAAAGGACCTTGCATACATCATTCCTGTAAAGTTTGGTTAAATTTGCTTCAGCGGTTTTAGAGGAGAAGATGAAAATGTGAAAAGGTAACGGACGACGGACGGACGACAGACGACGGACGCAAAGTGATGGCAATAGTTCACACTGACCCTTTGGGTCAGGTGAGCTAAAAATTTCAAAAATTATTTAGTCTTTGACATTTTGGTGGTATTTAACACAGCTTGATTGGGGTAGAATATAATTCCGAAAGGTGATTGCGCATCTACAGACTATATGCAGTAATATCTGCACACTATAAATCCCTGAATAAAAACGAAATAAAGGTAAAGTTCGGCTTATGCCATATGTTTCAAATTCGACACATTGAGGCTTTTTGTTTCAACCAAGACCAAAATAAAAAAAATAGGAAAGTTTATTTCACCTCTGCAAAATGAATGCAACAATTATATGGCGAAGTTAAAACCCTAAATCCAAATCTTCGAGTTCATGAGTGCATTGTTTGTTCTGTTCAAGCGTTTTTGAGTTCATGTGTTCACTTTTTTTGTTATGCTTTTTGTTATTATTATTTTATGAACATAATAAATATTTTATGATCATGAACATGATAAATAAAATTGTTAAAATGGAATGCCTTGCTCATGTTTAGTGTTATGATCATTAAAATGATCAGACTTGAATATTTTTATAATCTAATCTGAATTAGGCAAACCACAAAAATTTATATCACTTGAAAAAGCAATATTTACCATTTTTATGCAAAAAGAAAAAAAAATAAATTCTTATATCTTGGTTATATAAAGAACATGTTGCATGGTGTACTATGGTTAATACGAAGCGTTAACTATCTGGAAGAGAAGACTAAAATCAATTAATGTATTTACTCGAATGCGGAAATGACAACTCAAGTTTGTAAATGTGTAATCTTACGTTATTTTGCTATAGATATTAATTTTTTTACGAAAGGTTATGAAATAAATGAATATGAGACAATAACACATATGTTAACTTCAACTGCAAAAAATATTAATGAGACTTACCAGACTTCTGGGCACTGCATTTTGAAAGCATGCGACAACTAAAACAGACAAAAAGTAAAATCCCGTAAAGTTTGCCATCTTAAATTTCAGAATGAAACATTATAATGCCGATATTAGGTACGGCATATTTATGTGAAAATTGTTTTAAGCCGATATCCCAAGACAACATACAATAATACTAAGTATTTATTCAGCAAACGTATGACAAATAATATCTACAAAATTACATAAATTAATACGTTAAAATCTAAATATATCTATTTATTTCATTAATATTAATGAAATAGATTTTTGTATCAAACCAGATATTGAAATCCCAAGTCATAAGATTAACTATTTTTCATCTTAAGCCATTGTATTTCAGCCCCTGTAATGCGTTTAATAAGGAACTATCTTGGATGAAAACTGAATTATGTACCAAGTCATCAAGTCCACCCGTATTTGTTCGTAACGCCAACGCTTGAAGACAATTGATCTTTATAGAGAAACACAACAATTTATAAGTGCAATCCTGCTCTAGTGTACATGGCTATATACACTCAGGTTCCTGATACAGTTTATACTTATTGACTGGTTATGAGGGAATAGCAAGTTTGTTGTCCCCGAGACCCTGACTATTGACTGAGGCGTAGCCGAGGGCAATAGTTATGGGTCAAGGGGACAACAAACTTGCTATTCCCGAATAAACGGTCTATAAGTGTTTTATTATACCGAAAACACAAGATTTACAACTTTTGAACCATTTCTCTCATTCCTAGTCCTTATTTTCTAAATTTTGTATTCTTATTTAAACATACACACTTGCATCTATTTTCTTTAACAAAATTTTATCTGCTGCAAATTGAATAGTGTTCAATGTAATTTGCATAACCAGTTTAGAAATGTCACTATGAAACATTGATTTCAGAGCATTCTGAATTACCAATATAACTTTTATCCAATGGGATTCACAAATGAACAGTCTATAAGTATTTCATTATACAAAGAAAAAACACAACATTCACAATTTTAAATCTTTGAATAATATTTCTTCATTTCTAGTATTTTTTT
>MJUU01006364.1:0-13241 GCA_002080025.1 Modiolus philippinarum
CTAAGCCGTGACAATGGTCCTAAGATAGTCCCATCCAAAAAGGTATCCGGCAGGTCTGTACCTCATCCAAGATGGCTGCCAGTGGAACATAGTTTTGACATTGGACCCTATGGGAAAGACATTCAAAGATCTTCTCAGAAACTACTAGTCCAGTTAGAACCAAACTATGCCACAATGGTCCCACAATGGTGCTTAGGTGGTCCCATCCAAAAAATTGTATCTGGCAGGTCTGTACATCATCCAAGATGGCCACCATCTAGAACATAGTTTTACATTGGCCTTATTTATTTTAAGGGGAACCTCTGCCCAAATTTTTGAATTTTTAGCTCGCCGGGACGAATGTCCGGAGAGCTATTGTCATACCCCCGGTGTCGGCGTCGGTGTCGGCGTCAGCAAAACTTTAACCTGGCTTGTGGAATTGAGACCTGAATAGCTAGGATGTTGATATTTGGTATGTGACTTCCTTATGATAAGAGCTTTCTTCTGATACCATACTTGTAGACATTTTAACCTTGACTTTGCCCTGAGGGCAATTTGTAAAAAACTTTAATCTTGCCTCAAGAAGGTATGCCTTTAGTGGTAGGGTGTTTATATTTGGTATGTAACTTCCTTATGGTGATAGCTTTCTAGTGGTACCATATTTGTAGACATTTTGACCTTGACCTTGCCCTGAGGGCAATTTTTTAAAAACTTTTACTTTTCTTCTAGAATTAAGTTGTTTAGTGGTGGGGTCTTCATATTTGGTATGTGACATTCTTTTGATGAGAGCTTTCTAATGGTACCATATTTGTAGACATTTTGACCTTGACCTTGCCCTGAGGGTATTTTTTAAAGACTTTAACTTTGCTTCTAGAATTAAGTTGTTTAGTGATAGGATGTTTATATTTGATATGTGACTTTCTTGTGAAGAAAGCTTTCTATTACTTCGAATTTATTGTGCATTGAGGTTACTGGAATCCCAGGCGAGCTATATTGTCTTCTGACAACCCTTGTTATTTGAATTGTGGTCTGAATGTTTTAATTTCAGCAATATGTATTACCTTGATAATAAGGGGAACCCCTGCCCAAATTATTTTTGAATAGTGTTCTGTTATGGGTTGTAATGGATGGTGGATCTTAGGGTTGCCATGGGAGCCAAACAAGAATACTTTAATTTAAGAAAAAAAAAGTATTCTACTAAATTTTTTGTTTTGTTTTTCCTATTGGAAATGCCTTTTATCTATGTCAGCCATGGTCCAGGTGAGCGATACAGGCTCTTGAGAGCCTCTTGTTTCACAGAATTTTCAAAAATTTTCATATTTTTCATCTTTTATTTCCAAAACTATAGAAGATGAAGGTTAAGTGTAAATTGATAAAATGTTTGCAATTCTGTGGCGACTTCAAAACTGATGTTGAAAATTATTGGTTGACCGCCATTTTCAAAAAGGTGGGAAAATTCAACATTTTCCGATTTTAATGAAATTTGGTGTCCAAATAGATATTGATGTTGCGGTGTTGAAAATTGTTGCTTGACCACCATTTTCAAAATGGCCGCCAAAAAGGCGGGTTCAACATTGTCCGATTTCAGTGAAATTTGGTTTCCAAAAAGGTATTGATGTAACAACTTCAAAACTGATGTTAAAAATTGTTCGTTGACAGCCATTTTCAAAATGGCTGCCAAAAAATTGCACAAAAATTCAACATTGTCTGATTTCAATGAAATTTGGTTTCCAAGTGGATATTGATGTCGCTACTGCAAAACCGGTGTTGAAAATTGTTTGTTGACTGCCATTTTTAGCTCACCTGGCTATGCCAGGGTGAGCTTTTGCCATCACTTGGCGTCCGGTGTCTGTCCTCCATACGTCTTCCGTCCGTCCGTCCAGCGTAAACTTTTCATTCAAAGATCTTCTCCTTTGAAACCACTGGGCCAATTGGAACCAAAAAAGGTATCTGGCAGGTCCATACCTCATCCAAGATGGCCGCCAGCGGGGAACATAGTTTTAACATTGGACCCTATGGGTGAACACATTCAAAGATCTTCTTCTCAGAAACTACCAGTCCAATTATAAACAAACTTAGTCACAATGGTCCTTAGATGTTCCCTTCCAAAAAAGTATCCGACAAGTCCGTACCTTATCCAAGATGGCCGCCAGCGGGGAACTGAATTTTAACATTGGACCCAATGGTAAAATGCATACAAAGAACTTTTTTTTTAACTTTTAAAACAAAGAACTTCTTTTTGAGAACCACTGAATTGCTTTAACCCATACTTGGCATTGATAATGCCTATTAGATGCTGACTAAGTATATTTACTTCAGTGCTGATCTGTCATCGTATATGGCCCACAGCATTGGACCTATGGGAAATGCGCACAATGATCTTCTAGAGAACTGCTGAATGGATTTAAATCAAACATGACATGAATGATGCCTGTCAGGTGCTGACCAAGTGATACCAGCTGTGAACTTAATTTAACAGAAGATCTTCTAGAGAACTGCTGAATAGATTTAGACCAAACCTTTGCATAAATGATGCTTATGAGAAACTGACCAAGTGTTGTTTATTTCGGTGCTGATCCTTCATCCAATATAGCCGCCAGCAATGAATTGGACCCTAAGGGCAAATGCATACAAAGATATTATAGAAAACCACTGAATGGATTCAATTTAAACATTGCTTAAATGAAACTTGTTAGATTTTTACCAAGTTTGTTACTTTGGTGCTGATCCATCTTCCGACACGGCCACCAGTGGCAAAACTTAGTTTAATATAGGACCCAATGGGAAATGCATAAAAAGATCTTCTGCTCTGAAACAACTTGAACAAATTCAGTAGAATTTTGATATGATAGTACTTTGGTGACCGTCTTCAAAATTTTATGTTAAATAGCTGCCAGCAGGGAACGTAGATTAACGTAGGCCCTTTAAGTTTGGAAACTACATTCAAAAATCTTCTCTGAAACTGCTTGAATTATATTAATTAAATTTTATTAAAAGTTTCTGATTTTTATGTACATGTACCACCAAAGATGGACCATCAATTTGGAATTTTAGTGCTGCATAGGACCCGGTGAGCGATACAGGCTCTTGAGAGCCTCTTGTTTAAACTGGATCTTACTAGATTGGAAAGTTATTTTAGATGTCAATTTCAGATCAGTAACACTGAGTTTCAGTAAAATTCATTGCCTCTCCTTTGTTATACCCCCGCAAACAAAGTTTGGGGGGTAAATAGGAATCATCCTGTCTGACCGTCCGTCTGTATGTCAACTGTCTGTCCGTCTGTCCGTTCATGTACCTTGTCAGGGCATGTTCTCCTAAACGGCTGCTTGGATTTTGATGAAATGTTACACAGTTGTAGTATCTGAAGATATGCATGAAGTAATATGGTTGCTGCCTGAAATTTTTAAGTGGAGAGTATTTGTCTTTGAATATTTTCTGGAAAAAGGGGGAGGCAAACCTTGTCAGTGCATGTTCTCCTAAACGGCTGCGTGGATTTTGATGAAATGTTACACATTTGTAGTATATCATCTAAATATGTGCATGAAGAAATATGGTTGCTGTCGGAAATTTTTAAGGGGAGATAATTCGTCTTTGAATATTTTCTGGAAAAAGGGGGAGTCGAACCTTGTCAGCGCATGTTCTCCTAAACGGCTGCTTGGATTTTTTTATGAAATGTTACACAGTTGTAGTACACCATCTGAAGATGTGCATGAAGTTTTATAGATGGTGCCAAAATTTTGAAGGGGAGATAATTTGTCTTGAATATTTTCTGGAAAAAGAGGGGAGGCAAACCTTGTCAGCATATGTTCTCCTAAACAACTGCTTCGATTGTAAAGAAATGTTACACAGTTCTAGTACACCACCTGAAGATGTACATGAAGTTATATAGTTGGTTTCCCAAATTTTGAACAGGAGATAATTTGCCTTTGAATATTTACTGGAAAAAGGGGGAACAACATTGTCAGTGCAAGTTCTCTTAAATGGCTGCTTGGATTTTGATGAAATGTTACACAGTTGTAGTACACCACCTGAAAAAGTGCATGAAAAAATATGGTTGCTGTCTGGAATTTTGAAGGGGAGATAATTCGTCTGAATATTTTCTGGAAAAGGGGGAGAGGGTGATCCTTGTCAGCGCATATTCTCCTAAACCTCTGCTTGGATTTTGATGAAATGTTGCACAGTTTTAGTACACCATCTGAAGATTTGCATGAAGTAATATGGTTGCTGTCAGAAAATTTTGAAGGGGAGATAATTCGTCTTTTAATATTTTCAGGAAAATGGTAGGGGAGAGGTACTGGTATATCATTTTGTCCATACTTGTATTGTGTCCACATTTGTACTGTGTCCACAACTATACTGTGTCCACACACACTTAAATTTACACTTGCCATATTGATTCAGGGTTCAGTTTGCGGGGGTATACCTGGCTGCCATTCGGCGACAGCTCTAGTTTGTTTAGTTTCTTCGGCTTTGTGAACAGAATTATGATCAGTATTAAATGAAAGATTTTGAATGATCTAATGTCAGTTTGAAAAAAAAAAGCTTTATTAAAAAAAAGATATAAACAAAATAATATGTCTAGTGACTCTAGTCCAAGTACACCTCCAAATTTTTCTGAGGAATTCATCTTGTAGTAAGTTGTAGAAATGGATATAAACCCCTCAAAATGGTAATATGCTGCATCAATATCTATTTCAGTATTGATATTCTGGTGTTTTGTTTACTTTCAGAAGTTTGACAAGATCACAGAAAACAGTATGTTTTATAACTTAGAGATACATGCAGCAGAACCTGTAGATAGTAACAGATCAGATTGTTATAGATATAGAGTCTTCTCACATCATGGCTCTGTACAGGATATAAAGGTATTTGTGTATAAATATAAAGATTTTTATTTTACCTTACATAATAGAGGGGAGCTGGAGTGTCTCATCCCGGATTCCCAACTTTATATTTTTTCTTAATCCTGAAATCCCAATTGCAGACTGATGATATCCCAGTTCCCGGTGAAGTTATTTCACAAAATCCCCGGCTTGCATCATAAAAATCCTGAAATCCCGAGCTCAAAAACATTCAATCCCGACATCCCAAAAAAGGCCAGCTCCTCCTCATAATAAAGAATCAATTCCATTTGTTGAGACGTAGTCACATGACATGAAATAATCCAGGTGTTTTGCTCTTAATTGTTGCTAGTGATGAATAACCCCACAAATTGCAATGTGTGGATTAACACTATTATTCACTGATGAATAACCACAGATAATTGCAATGTCAGTGGTATAACCCGATTATTCAACAGTGAATAACCACAGAAAGTTACAAAGTATGTAGAATAAACCTATAACATAACCATGTCCAATGAGCAACCCATTTAAGTTTTATGATTATACTTTGTTTAAAATGTAAAAAATTGAAATAGAATTGCTAATATTTGTTGGCTTATTAAAACAATTATGGCCCATTCTTTATTGGCTTAACAGGAAGGTTGGTATCATGAGTATGTATGACTTACACAAGCATATAATACTGCTTTTGGCGAATCTTACTTGAAAGTCTTTAAATAACCATTTCGGTGCCCTGATAAGGCCAAAATTAGAAAGCTGATTAATTTAAACCACACAGCCTGAAGCACCAGCTGTGTGAATAAAAGAAAATTCTGTATAATAAGATTTGTGGAAAAAGAAAAACTAAAGCTCTATATAGCTGTGCGTACAGATAAAATTACATCACTATATGAACAAATTAAACTAATTCTTTAGCTGTGTAACTAGATTTAAAGTGAAGCACCACCCCTGTGAACAAACAAAAAAAACATGAAAGCACAAACTGTTTAAACAAACAAAAGCTAATGGACTACCTGTGTAAATAAATAAAACAAGTAGAGCACTAGCTGTGAACAAACAAAAGCGTAAGCACTGTGTGAACAAGCGAAACATCTACGACTAGCTGTGTAAACAAACAGAAGCCAAAGGACTAGTTGTGTAAACAAACAAAAAACTAAATGTGTGAACAAACAAAAACTAATGCACTAGCTGTGTAAACAAACACAAGCTTAAGTACCAGCTGTGTAAAAATAACTAAAACTGAAGGGCTAGCTGTGTGAACAAACAGAAATTAAAGGACTAGTTGTGTAAACAGACAGACTTGTACAAAGCTAATATTGTTCAAAAACAAAAGCACCAGCCGTGTAAGAAAACAAAAACACGAGCTGGGTGAACAAAAAAAAACTTAAAAACTAGCCGTGTAGAAAATTAAAAACTAAAGCACTAGATGTGTAAACAAAGAAACTAAACCTTCAGCTGTATGAAGAAAATACATTTTTTTTTCCAGGTAGCTGCAACAGAATGCCGTTATGTCAAAACATCAGACGAAGCTGTCCATGTATATGCCTTCCTATACAATGAACAAACTCGGCCACCACACAACATGGATGTTGTCCATCAACCGATTTCTAGACAGATTGGTTCTAAACAATTTCAGAAGGTAAAACTTACTTACTTTTAGCAAAGTTGTTTTTTTACATAAGAGTAATTTTCCGACTAAAATACTTTTTTATAAATGTTCAAAATTTTAAATTTTCATTGAGTGTTATGAAATTTAAATCATGAAATTTCTTACAAGTGAACTTTACCCATGATAAATCTATTTATAAGTATGTAAGTGAAGTGTCAATACATCTTTCAGTGTATATCAATACACATGTACATTATATATTTAAGTTTTGGGTATATTTTATATCCCTATAGGATTTTTAAATTTCCAAGGTCAAAAATTTTGTTTTTTCTTTTTTTGCTGAGAATGTTTCTTTGGAACAATATTGGTGAAACAAAAAAAACCAAATCTGTAGAAGAAAGTAAAGAAATGTTTGAAGAAGTAGCTTTATTTGCTTAGCGATAATAATGTCATGGTTGTTCAGTAAAGTCATACTTATATGTACAATAGATGGTAGAGCTGTATGGAATTGACACTCGTCCATTATCACAACCTGTGGTAGAATTAATGGAACATATCTGGAAAGAGGCTACAGGTGAACTAGAACATGTGATCAGCTCTCCTTTACAGAGTATCAAGTTAGAACAGGTTTGTTGAAATGATGGTCTTGATTGCACAGGGTTTGCTCAACAGTTCAACTGAATTTATATACTAAGTAAAGATTGAAGATAAAAACAATAAAAAAATAACTAGCTTAATGTAGGCAATACAATTAAAAACGACTTGAAATAAAATATAGATAAAATTTCTGACTCCTGTGGTTGACCTATGCCATGCTTCGTCATGTTCTTGGAGCAGATCATGCGTTATCCTTCTAGACCATGTCTTTAAGGGTTCACACTGTTAGTGCTTTATTAGGGCCCCGCCATGAAATGGCGGCGCCCTATAGTAATCAGTCTGTCCATCCGTCTGTCTGTCTGTCTATTCTTCTGTCTGTCCGTCAGTGTTTCTATGTCCTACCATAACTCAAGATTGCCTTCACTGATTTTTATGATTTTTTTTACCCAAAGTTGAACTTGACCAAAGGAAGCTCCCTTTCGTTTTTGAGGAAAATCGGAAAATGATTTTTGGGAAAAAACTTCGTTTTTATATGAAAAAGTGCATATTTTGAGAATAAGCTCTGTCCTATGATAATTTGAAATGACCTTCATATATTATTTTCAATGTTTTGGTTTGATCTGAACAGATGAGACGTAAGTTGTCAAAGCAGCCATATGTAGATACTAAATTTACAATAACTTAAGATTTTGTTATTTATGTTTTTCCCAAAAAATTGTTTTATGATTTCCATGAAATTCTGCAAACAGGCTTTTGCAACACACAAGGGGGGAGGGGGGCCTTTCTGACTTTGTCAGTATTCTATTTTTTAGTGCTGTTTATGTTGTCTCTTTACATGTGATCTTATATTATCATGTCAGTGAATTTATGATTTGTGGATTGTATTCATTTTTGAAACCTATTAAACACACAGATGGAAGATGTTGATGATACAATCATTGTGTATTATGTTCAAATAGGTAACAAACTTTTTGCAGCTAGTTTGGGATCTAAGTAATTATTCTAGTATGCTGCATACACAGACAAAGAGGCAACAAACAGAAGTGATAAGATTTAAAGTTGTAACAACACAATGTGACTTGTGCATCTTAGTACCCACTCTTAAATTGATCCCAGGTAGCTAAAATATCTTAAAATCATTTTCTGAAGGGAGATTTGCCAGTTGGCCTTAACAGCCCCATACCCAAGGCCTAATGGCCCATAACTTTTGATAATAAGGGGCCTTTGGCCCATCATCACCAAAACCCATTGTAATCCCTGTTATTGTTTATTTTACATGTATATTGCGTAGTGATGTTTATATATTATACTTTATACAAAAGCCTTAAATTTATATTGGATAATTTTGCATGTGCCTATTCCTGACTAACTCAACCCACTAGACAAGGATTGGTTGAACCAATATACCAGACTATGTCTATGGTGAATTTACTTCATGTGAAACTCGAGCATAATACTTTCTACAACAGACAGTATTTATATACAGTGCACCCTTGTTATATAGCCACCTTTGGGACTAGGGGAAATTTTGGCAAAAAGTGATGGTGGTGATATATTGAGGAAATTAATCACATAGTAACTAAGCAGCTTTTTGAAAAGTGCACCTTTAAATTGGATGGGGGTAAGTGAGGGACTGCCATTAAAGAGGGGCGGTATAACAAGGGACTACTGTACCATTAGTTTTGTACCTCTCCTTAATTTGAACCTCTCTCATATTGTAGGTTGAGAAAGCAGAAGCTATTTTATTGAAGTTGAGGGACTGTCAAAATGAAGATGAGAAAAAACAACTAGTAGATGAATTTTACAGCTGTTTGCCCCATAGAAAAAAACATGCACCATCTGGTACAGAGCTGAAATTCTGGTTGTCAAAGAAACAAGATATTTGTCAGGTAAAATATGTCCTGTTGCAATACAAGAAAATGTGGTAAAATTTAAAACTGATAATCTGTCTGAGGATGATCTCTGTTTTTCATTCATCTTAAACCTAAAAAATCAATTTCCTTTCATCATTATATTAAAATGATAATTCTTTCATATTGATCTCCTTTGAAATTTTGAAAATTCATTTAAAAAATAGAGTCAAAGGTTCTATACATTGAAACATTATAAATTTTTAAAATTATTTCCTTTTCAACATTACTGCTGATGATATTTCATAAACCAGGTTTATATCTTGGTCATAAAGGCATAGAGTCAAAATTGCGATGTCCTACCTTTTAATTTAATATGATTGGTTAATTGCTCTTTACATTAATCCAATCATATTTAACTTTATGCAGAAAGAAGTACTGAAACAGGAAATAGGAAATGCTTTGGTCTGATCCCTAAGTATTGTTAGATGTTCCTTGTCTCCTCTTACTAGGTCATTCACTTATCTACTTCCTGTATACAGAAACATTTGATATTTTCAAAACAATTTGGTGTTAAATTTTCATTAAAGATTTCTCAGCTGTTGTATGTAGTAATAATTTGATATTTAGTCCTATGCTTTAGTATGGTGAGTTTTACCATGTACAAATCTTTATGTGTCTTTTCATGTGCCTGCTTAAAGTTTGACAAATTGAAATACCGTATGGGCATCTGTATCTCATGGGAACATCTCCTTTTGCTAAAATAAAAGTCTCAGTATGAACCAATACCTGTAAATTAACATCTACAACAATATTATTTTTTGGATGCATGCATTTTTTTTTCATTTTTATGCCCCAGATCAAGCATCAAGGGCATATTATTTTGTCATGGTTACTGATTATGTATCCCTTTGTTTTAACTGTGTAAGACTTTTCATACTCGTCAAGTGTATAGGTCTAGACAACAGGAACATTAATATGCAAAAAAAATTAGTTCAGGTCAAAGGTCAAGGTCACAGAGGTGAGAACTGGCCCTTTTTAGCTCACCTGGCCAAAGGCCATGTGAGCTTTTGCCATCACTTGGTGTCCTTCGTCCGTCCGTTAACTTTTATTCAAAGATCTTCTCCTCTGAAACTACTAGGCCAATACTAACCAAACATGGCCTGAATCATCACCAGGGTATGCTCTTTCAAGTTTGTGATTTTTATGACCGTAGACCAAACAACATGGCTGCTGTTACTAAAAATAGAACATAGTGGTAAATTGCCGTTTTTTGCAAATAACTCGAAAACCAATACAGATATCAAAATTCTGACGGAGTAAAAATGATCAGCATGATGAGATCTACCTGCCCTGCAATTTTGAAGAATATCCGTTAGCCCGTCTTGGAGTTATTGCCCCTTTTCCGTTAAAATTTCAGTTTTTCGCTACTATAAGTCTTATATATTGAAAATGGTAGAAGATAGAAGTGAAGTTTATGTAAAAAAATGGTCAGCATAGTAAGATCTTCATGTCCTGCAATTTTGAAGAAAATCTGACAACCCATATAGGAGTGATTGCCGCTTTTTCTTTGAATTTTCACAATTTTTAATGTTTTTACTTTCATTTCAAAAATTGTTTGAGATAAAGGTTAAATGTGAATTGCAAAAGTGTTGAGGTTTTCCAGAACTACAATTTCTACATATGTCCAGCAGGTTCGCATCTCATCCAAGATGGCTGCCAGCAGGGAAGATAGTTTAACATAGGACCCTATGGGAAATGCATTCTAAGATCTTCTCCTCTGAAACCACTGAGCCAATGGGGACCAAATTTTGTGACAGTGTTCTTTGGATGGTCCCCTTTAAAGTTTGTGATTTTTATGTTCGTACTTCATCCAAGATGGTCGCCAGCACGAGACATAGTTTAACATAGGACCCATTCAAAGATCTTCTTCTCTGAAACTACCAAGTCAAACTGAACCAAACTAAGTCACAATAGTCCTTGGGTGGTCCCCTTTAAAGTTTGTGATTTTTACGTTCGTACCTCATCCAAGATGGCTGCCAGCACGGAGCACTGTTTAACATAGGGACCCTATGGAAAATGCATTCAAATGTCTTCTCCTCTGAACTGACTGAGCCAATTGAAACCAAACTTGGTTACAATAGTCTTTAGATGTTTCCCTTCAAAGTTTGTGATTTTTGTTCATGCCTCATTCAAGATGGCTGCCAGCAGGGAACATAGTTTAACATAGGGACTCTATGGGAAATGCATTCAAATGTCTTCTCCTCTGAACCTACTGAGCAAATTGGAACCAAACTTGGTTACAATTGTCTTTGGGTAATTCCTTCCAAAGTTTGTGATTTTTAGTTTGTATCTCATCCAAGAATGAAAATGTAACATCTGGTGAACTGATATATAGTATGAATGGATAGTGAATAAAACCAGTCACCAGGTGAGCGATACAGGCTCGTGTGAGCCTCTAGTTGGCTTCACATGAAGGGTTTCAGAGACACATCTTGTTTTCTACTATCTTTCAGATGATAAAAGACATGGTATCCGTCAGTGAATCAACAAACTGGTCAACAAGGAGTAGTACCGAGGCTAAATATAAAGCATTACGTTGTAGAATTGACAGTCTAGATACCACACAGGCAGAATATAAACAGATAAAAGAGCATATTATGGAGTCTTTAAAACAGTTTGTATCACAACATTTCAATAATACACAAGTTGAGATGCTTGATTATTTAATGGTCAGGTGGCACAAAGATAGAATTAAAATACAATGGAGTCTTTAAAACAGTTTTCAACATTGACTGTATTATATTTTTACAAATATCAATAGGGGTTTAAAATGCAACTGGCATGGAAACAGATAAAAGAACATATTGAAGAAAGAAACAAACTTCTCCAAAAGCAATAAATTATAGATTATATAAAGAAAAACTGGAATTTGAAAACTATTTTGATATTCTAGAAGACAAGAATCTTAGATATTTATGCCGTTTTTGGACATATGAAACTTCCAATTGAAACTGGAAGATGGAATAATATTATTAGAGAAAATTGAATTTGTCATTTGTGTAATAATGGTGATCTTGGGGATGAATTCCACTATTTACTTAAGTGTCCATATTTTATTGATGGTATATTAAAAAAGAAATATTTTTGTAGACCTAATGTTTTGAAGTTTAAAGAATTAATGAATTGTAACCTGTTTGTAGAAGTAACAAATTTAAGTAAATTTATTAAGATGATTAATGTTAAGTTAAACTCTCCAGGGTAGCATTTTATATGAATACAGTGTACATGTAACTCCATTTATCCATTCTTTTGCTTTTGTATTTATATTTTGTATACAGTTTATATTTTCTGTACCATGTGTGTTTGGTTTGTGAGAATAAAGAAGAAATAAGATAAAAAAAAATCATATGCAATAAAAAAAAGTTCTTGGTTTTTAGACTCTTCCTCGTCTCTGCATAGGTTTCCTCATTGCCTCTTGTTATATCCAAAAGCTAAGAAGACTAAAAATACCATCTTGCCTCTTTTGGGTTTTGTGTAATAAAAAAGCTGCTTATCACTATTTTTGGTCAATATAAAGGGTTTTCTCTCTTCATTTCTTTGAACAATTTCCTGAGAACCTAAATACTTACTTGCATCGCTTTATAATTTTATAATACTAGCATGTAATTCCGATTTTAAGACTTCTAACATACGAGATTTATTTTGTCTCTTAATAAATAAGCTTTCAAAAGTAATTCAATTAGAAATAAAGGAGCAGTTTTTATACGACCGCAAAAAAATTGAGGTCGTATAATGGTATGGCGCTGTCGTCGTCGTCGTTGTTGTCCTGCGTCGTCGTCCTCATCTGTAGACACTTTAGTTTTTTTGTCAATAACTTAAGTTCAAGTTGACCAATCCTTATGAAATTTTAAGACAGTGTTCCTTGGCACAAAAGGAAGGCTTTGGTGGGTTTTGGTTATTTTGGCCCCTCCCGTTTTTAAAAAAGGGGCCAAAAAGGGCAAAATTGGGTGTTTTCACATATTTGGCTGTAGAATATTTATTATTTATTGGATTTTGATGGGGTTTCTTTCATTGTGTT
Organism: Modiolus philippinarum; assembly: GCA_002080025.1. NCBI lineage: Eukaryota > Metazoa > Mollusca > Bivalvia > Mytilida > Modiolidae > Modiolus > Modiolus philippinarum. The sequence goes on from MJUU01006364.1 coordinate 12,961, forward strand.
CCTAATTAAATTTCCTATCAGAGGTATGCCAATGGATTTTACGTGGCATGTACCGTTTATGAAATAAATGGGGCCCAAAAGGGGCGATTTTCAAAAATTTCATTTTATTTATTTTTAGTCCGATTTTGATGCAGTTTTTTGCAATGGATTCCTTTTGAAAATGGATATAGAGCTGCACCATAAGATTTTTGACAACATGTTTCTTTTCCGAGCTATAAGGGGCCAAATGGGATAAATTTGCAGATTGCGTGAAATTTTCATTTTTCATTGGATTTTGATGG
>MJUU01006366.1:5092-18187 GCA_002080025.1 Modiolus philippinarum
TTTGGTATTTACTTAAACATGAAGTGATATATGGTTCAATGACATCTTGAGCATAGTCATTGAAGGTCTTTGATTCCCGTGGTTGTTTTGAGTTCACCATAGCTGCGCCATCTATAATCAAAGCATCGGATACTGGATCACTATTTGTTAACCTCAGATTCTAAAATATCCATCAACTGGGATTTAACACCTGTGTAGAGGTTTCCATCATGTGATAAAGACGGCGGAGTGTTCTGGTTTTCATTACTGAAAATATTCTTCCATATCACACTGTCTACTCTGGCAGGAAATGAAGAGTCTGGAAAACAGATTGCAGTCGTTTTTTTATATATATTTTCAAGCTTCCGTTTTGACGAGCCAGTATTCCGTTTTGATGCTCTGCTGAACAAAGGAAAATTGTTCTTTTTAATTGGATCGTAAAAGTCAGGTTTTTCCGCTGTAGTGATTCCCTGAAGAAATTCATTATACTGTTTGAGTCCAATTTCTTTCAAGTTATCGATCCTAGCAATCTCTGAATTGACGACATCCTTTGAGTCAAGCTTGTATAGGTCTGATGATTCCTCCAAAAATGGATTACCAAAATCATTTACAGTTTTTACGAGTCATTGTACCTCTCCAACGAATGTTTTCTGTGATATGACTGTGTCCTCATGATGTTTTTCATCTGGCAAAGAGTTCTCAAAAGTGCCAATATCTTCGGAGATGTTGGTGTTTCACTTCTCTCCCGGTCCATGGTGTCATGCCTTTTTTCTGCCCGCTTCAATTTCGTGTTGTTAAATTTTATACGACAGCTTGGATGATACTTTGCTGAATGATCTTCCAGTGTTTTCTCGATGCCATCTCCGTCATCTAACCGTCTAATGTCCAGAGGTATTGACAAGCTATTCAGTTCATTGAATTTTGAACATTTTGAGCCAACATTCTGTAACCATCAACAGTCGACATCAACACTTCATTCGTGTCTTCCTGACACAAACAACATTTTAACCAATCAGTTTCCCAACTACTAGTATCTGTTGAGACTGACGACAAGCGAATTCTTTTCGCCATGTGACTAAACACAAACGTCAATAAGCAATTTAAATAAGAAAAAGATTTAAATACATGTATCTTCCTCAACAGTAAAGGTTGCAAACTGTTTATAGGCCGAGGGATTATCCTTTTACAACCTAAAACTGCACTTTATTGTATGGGATTCGAGTTCGATGATGTACCTACATTCAGCCCGATCGTTCATCCATTGCCATTTAACTCCCGTGCGATCTGTACACCATCCGGGGGTTATGCCCTTTCCCCCTTGGCTCGGCTTTCCCGCGTTGGCACATTCTGTCAATTCAGGTACGACTTTAAAAACAAAGGGGCAAACCATAAAGTATTTGGGAGACTCTTAATTTGAGTTGACAATGAACCCCATGCCTATGAGTCAACGATTTACACCAGTGTGCCCTGGTAGTGCAAGGAAATCGCTTCAATAATAATTGCGCAAGCGTTTAAACTAAATTCAAACTCTTTTCATGTGTTGCATTATGTTTATTTAAAAATGTTTCACAAAAAGGAATTTAAAGTGTATCAAACTTTTCTTTTAAAATAGAATTAAAACCTCTTATTGTCTTGAATTTCGCGCATGCGCGGAAAATATTTATTCGAATGGTAATATATATTAATGTTGTTGAATAAGAAGAACAATATGTACCAATCAAATAAAATACTGAAAGCTAAAAGAATGCATGTACATACTAAAGATAAACTACCTGTAAATTTTTACTGTTTTTTCAAAATGGAAAGTCAGCCATATTGAAAATAATGTGGCCATTTTGAAAAAAAAATGATTTATTTTCGTGGCCAGCAGTTCAATAGTGTGTATTATTCCCCTGAGGACCTTTGTGCAAGGTTTGGTGCTTGTATCACCATTTGCACAATTCCTATGAAACTCGGGGTTATTATATCTCACTATTAAAATCCACATCTTTAGGCCTTTGTCAAAATCAACACCATGGGCGTCTTTTTTGCACAAAGATAAAGATAAAAAAATCCTAAAGCTTATTGCGCATCTTCAGACTATATGCAGTGAGACTTGCAGGAAATTTACCGAAATTGGAATCGAATATTTATGATATTAATTTGGTGAAAATGCTTGTCCTAATCGAAACAAATCCTATAAGCAACAATTCTACAATAAAATTAAATGATCATAAAGATAAAAAATGTAGACATGTAACATGTGTAAGAATAGACATCTTGAGGCCTCTTGTTTACACAAAGACCAATATCAAACATCCGAAAGCTTATTGTGCATCTACAGACTATATGCAGAAATTCTACAACAAAATAAAATCACTAAATTCAAAAATGTAGGAGGAGTTTAAGTCACAAGAAAATGTGACGGACGAACGGATGTCCGGGCAGACGGCCGCGCGGACAGGTGGACGGAGGGTATAACAATGTCCCCGAACTTTCTTCGAAAGTGCGGGGATAACAAAACATTGCTAGAGGACTATCAAAATGAAGATGAATCAAATCCCCTCTGAAGTAACTGCAATGCGTGCCTTTTTTGAACCAGTTTTCAACAGTCTTTAACAGTTCAGTGGATGTAATGAAGACCTTTTTCATTCTTTGACTTTTTGAATAGCTACCAGTAGTATTCAGAGCCGACCGGTACCTTATAAAAGTCTTTTATAAACAGAAAAAATGAACAATATTTTAAAGAACGCCATAGCTGTCTTCTGTGTATAAAAATGTAATATACTTGGCAAAAAAAGAAACGATACACTAATATTCTATGAACACAGTTTTATATCAAGCAATTGATAACAATTTCTGACAGCAATGCCAAGCTTTTACCATTCTCAAAAACAACGGTGGCAAAGTTTTCAACATTTAATGTCGTATTCAACGTTTCCGGTTTACTTTTCACAGATAGTGACAAAAATCAAGTCCACACTTCAGAGTCTCGTATGACCACCTCTTGCGTTCATAACTGCCTGGCACCGTTGTGGCATAGAACCGATCAGAGGCCTGATGAGGTCTTGTGGAATATTGTTCCACTCTCTAGCAGTGATGCTCGAGGATAGGGCAGCGTTTCCGGTGGATCGATTTCGACTATTCCTGTCACGACGTCCAATTTCACTCCACATGTGCTCGATTGGAGACAAATCGGGAGACATTGTTGGTCAGGGAAGAGAACGGATGTGGTTATCATTCAAGAAGTCCATTGATAGACGTGTCACGTGACATCAGGCATACGTCTACGCTGGAAGGAGAGTACCACAGGAGCAAGAATATTGTTCCTTTAACGTATGGCGTTTCGGTTATTATCGATAATTTTGATTTCTTTGATCACTGTGTGCTATTCCTCCCCATGCCGTGATTTAGAAACTATCAAAACGATCGGTGTCCTGTACACTCCAATGAACTCGTACACGAGCTCATTCTAATCGTGCATATCTATGACAACGTGTCAGGATCTGTCCCATCAGTGGACGTCGTGCTCTTAGACCAGCCTGACGTAAGCGGTTATGTACCTTTTGAGCAGAAATTCTGTTTTGGATGAGACCGAGGATTTTTATGAATGCAGCTATATGTATCAGCTGCATTCACCAAACGGTTACGTTGGTTTATGATTCGGATATGCCTGTCTTGACTTAAAGTCGTTTTATGTGGTCTACCACTATGACGGAGATCATTTGTCGTGCCAGTATATCTCAAACGAGTCAATAGTCTATAAATTGTAATTCTTGACACATTTAAATGATTCGTCACTTCAGTCTGAGTCATTCCTGTATCTACCATTGAAATGGCTCGTTCTCGCTCATTTTGACGTAAGACAGGCATTGGCTTACGTGCTACTTTCCCACACTTTCAAAGGGGCCTTTTGTTTACAATTGTTTTATCACAAATAATGACCCTTTAAACGAGTCCAGTGAACCTGTAGTGTATACAGGTAGAAATTTTAAAATAGGTTTTTTGTTATAATTCGAATACTGACGTAACGTCACTTCCGGTTTCGGTAAAACAATGTTTATTTGAAAGACATATTATTTAACGTGTAGTCATTAAATTGTATAACCATAACTAATATTAATTTCCTTTACTAACATCTAGTGTAACCTTTCTTTTTTTTATTATTATTATTATTATTTTTTTTTTTGCCAAGAATATGTTTAGTAGATATTTCACTATACTCAGTAGATACACCATTATGTTCAATAGATACTTCATTATGTTCAGTAGACATGCCATAATAATCAGCAGATTTAACAATATATGTAGTAGACATGCCATTATATTCAGTGTATATTTAATTACGTTCAGTAGACACATTGTTATGTTCAGTAGAAATTTCACTATATTTAGTAGATATTTCATTATGTTCAGTAGATATACCATAATGTTCAGTAGATTTAACAATATGTGTAGTAGACATGCCATTATTCTCAGTAGATATTTCATTACGTTCAGTAGACACACTATTATGTTCAGTGGATAGTTCACTGACCATCTTTAGAAGATATTTCATTACGTTCAGTAGACACACTAATATGTTCAGTAGATAGATCACTATACATCTTTAGTAGATATTTCATTACATCATTATGTTCAGTAGATTTAACATTATAAGCAGTGGTTAAATCATATTTAAATTCACAGTAACTTCGGTATTTAGTCATTTTATGCAGTGCTTTTTTCATTATATTACAGCGGTCGTCTTTTTCAAGGAAAACCGGATATAGGATATTTTGTGTTGTCTTTTTATCACTAGACAGCAAAGATTGACAAAAAGAAACAATGAGAGAAATAAAGGATCGATTCAATAAATTTGTTCCGACCCGAGTTTCGGCCGGGTCAAAATAACTTAGTTTTTGTAAATTGTTGAAAACTAAGGAGTATGTTCCTCATGCAAAGCTCTGTCCTTAGCTGATTTTGGCTTTCTATTCTGATCATATTTATTATTTGTTTTCTATCCGTTTTTAAGCATCTTTGATTTTATGGCCTTCCAAATGTAAAAATTATATCTGCATTGAAGAGATATAAGTTTTCGAAATGAATTAAATTTACGGTAATTTCGGTATTTATTTATTTTCGTCTATATCAATAACTGACAAGATGTCAAAACGCGAAATTGTGTTTAAATGTACATCTTTTAAAAAAAATTGTGTCTGTAAAACATGTGATACCTCCGCTGAACACATGTGTTTTATTCGAATGGGCAGACAAGGGTAAAAAGTCGGTAGGGATTCGCCAGATCGATATAAAAGGCAAATAAATCAGAAATTCCAAAATATATTATATTGAATCTATTCATTGTTACTAGATACTTGTGTCATTTTTTGTAATGGCAAGGGAGTTCTATAGATTCATTAGCACTTTTATTTTAAGTCTGAAAAGCAATATACAAATTTAACATTCATTAGCACATTCATTGTCAGGATGCCCAGAATGGAGAGTGATTGTTTGTTATTATAATATGACACGTGCCTTTCCAATTATCACACATGTGTTTGTGCCTGTAATGAATAACAGAATTATGAAAACTGTTTTTTTGTCAACAAACTTGTTTTTTCAAGATAGATCGAACATAATATAGTGATATACATGATATATGAACACGTGAGCTGTTAAAAGTCTAAAAAACAAACAAAAAATAAAACAAATAAAAAAAACAAAGACGTCCATAACAATGACATATTTGTCGAAATATATCGGTCGATTTTTTGTATTTCTGCTTTTTACTTTTGTTATGTGTTTGTTGTAAATTCTAGTTTTTTTTTCAGATTTTAAAATTGGCCCCTTTTTAACAGCTCACACATCCACATATCTCTATATTTTGTTTTTGAGCTGTTTACAAAATGTAGTTATATCAAGATATAATTATGGAATGCCTTGACTGCCATGATATTAAATGAGACAGCGACATTGACAGGGCATATGTTGCAGTTAACACCTTTGTCAAAGACATTTTATAGAAAATTATCTAATACTATATTTCTTCCAAAGTTTGATAATACACTAACCTAGTGGCTACTGATTGAATTTAGGGTTTAATGATTAACCTGAAGTGACGGTCAAATGATAAAGAAGTCATTAATCTGCTAGATTACTGTCATGTAAAATGTTTCTTTAATTACCGGTTTTTGTTTATGAAAAATATATTTTAATCCGATTTATTAGTTTCAAAGAAGATGATAAAAATGCTTTTCCCACAGAGTTTGATCTTAAACGTTGATCCATGTCTGTCATGTTTGATGGATGAGCATTGATTTACCTCCAATACATCATTCTTCGATTTGCTTCAGTAGATCCACCAAAGCAAATATTTCAATCATAGGCATAGTAATATTTCTTCATTGAGACAACAGTAAGCTTTTTATGAAAAATAATCCTTTTTTATCCTTAATCATTGGCGGATCCAAGAGGGGGATTCCGGGGGTTGGACCCCCCTTTTTTGGACAACCATGTATTTTTTAATGAATATCCTGATGTTTTGCTAAGAAATGCCCTAAAAATTATCGCGCCCCGCTCCGCTCGGGGAAATTTTCTTTCAATTTCGAATTGTAACCTCCCTTTTCAAAATGTCTGGATCCGCTCCTGCTTAATATAGTTTTTGCGGGTGGTTGTAGTGAGAAACAATTTTCCAAATCATAGATTTATCTTAATTCTCTCATAAAAAGGACACAAATTTAATGGGGTGACTTCTTCATTTATTGTTACAACAAAGTCCCTATTTAGATTTTCTCAAGGAATGCGAACTTGCTTTGGAAATATGTTTTAAATTCGTAATTATAAATGATTGGTAAATATTGCATATTCGTATGTTGTGACCTCTATAATTCCTTTTACAAAGCTACCATATGGCCACTGACATTTTTCTTCGTAATTCATGTAATTATTCAAGGTCACATCCTGTTTAAATGATTTTCAATTATATGAGATTTCATAAATCTTTCATCGATACTTGGCCTTTCCTACTTGATACCATGTGACCATTGACCTTGATCATCGCAATTTAAGGGAGTAGACCTGGTGTAGGAGGAGATAACTCTGTTTTTCACTTTATTATTAGTTATTTAAATTTCAAAATTGTAAAAAATTTTCCACACAGCAAATAAAAATTAATTTTTTCATAAAAACAAATACCCAACATCCAGTTTTTTTGTAATGAGTGCATTTTACTCTACATTTTTGCAATGCTGTCTAAAGATAATGAAATTTGTAAAATTCAGATTTCTTCCAAGGGAGGTAATTTATAGCACACATTTAGCAATTTTATTGATTTTTACCAACCTTATTCTAGATTAAGAAAAAACTGGACGGTGAAATTTTCTTAAGTTTCAATATATGTTGCATATACTAGTTTTCTTTCTAATCTCAGTTTTTGGTGAAAATTGAACGACAGAATTTTTCACAAGAAGTGTTTAATAGTGATCAAAATATAGTAATAATTTCAACCTATACTATTCAGAACACCCATGTATTTCAGTTCTAACTAGTTAAATTTACTATCATTATTCATGCTTACTTTCACACATGTCTAAACTACATGAATTTTGCATTTGAAATAATTTTAAATCAAATACAAATCTAATTAGAGCCAATTTTATACATCACAATCAAGTCTTGAACGGACTAAATAATATGAGGAAACAGGGTATCTTTGATGACCACTAGATATAAAACGGGACGATAAAAATTGTTGAAAATTGCTGAAAGTTGACATGAACATGTGTAGTTTTAATACTGAAAATATAAAAAAAAATAAACGAGTGGAAAGTTTTAAGCTTCTCCAGTTCTACCCCCTTAAGTAATTATTCAAAGTCATATCGTGTTAAAAAAACAACGGCAGTAGAATACCGAAGGAATAAAGCACATGATTACACAAATCAAAGTCCAGAGACAAGGCAAAAGCAAGAACACCAGAAGACGGAAGACCAAAGACACCACAAGCCCACAAAACACACGAACATTACATATACAACATAAAAAACTAAAGCACTAACAGTGTGAACTCTCAATAAACAAGATTGACATCAGGTGCTCCGGAAAGGTAAGCATGTCCTGCTCTGTATACAGCAATTATGTCAATTATAAAATGGTGTCAATTATAAAATGATGTCAGTTATGTCAATTATAAAATGAGATTTCATAAATCTTTCATAGACTTTTTTGATACTCGACTTTTGCAACTCAATACTTAAAATTTTTAACTCGTTATTTGACAATCGCCGAAAATGAATCCTTAAATTTGAATGCACTCAATAGGGAAATTTGACATTTTTCCAGCTCTTTCTTTGTAATTATCCTAAAAAAGGGCGACCAAAACGATGTATAACGCCAAATTTTTGGTTACACACCGATAGTCCGAAATGCCGATAGTACGAAAGTCCGTGGTCTGAAGGTCCGATAGTCCGAAGATCCGATAGTCCGAAGGTCCGATGTAGAACAAGATAGGGAAACAATGTCGACATTTTGTCTAAAAGACATTTGCAATTTATGCTGTGAGAGGGTTACATGAATAACACGAAATTCTGACGGCTATCAGAAAGATAGTAGGCGAGTTTACTAAAAGACAGGAAACGCAGTTTAATTGTGCTAATTGGGCGAGGGGTAATGAAGAATTAATGCTCCCGTTTCACAATGACGAAATGTAGTTTGTCTCCTCATTCTTAGATAAAATTGATTCACTGCGGACAATTAATGTGTGATAAAAATACACACACACTCAAAAAAAAATCAAAAACAAAACAAGAAAGAAAACATTTTCAAACTCAAAGTTTAGACTTTTGAAACTGACTCGAAATTTCTCCTTTTTTAAACTCGAATAACTGCTTTTCAAAAATCAACCTTTTTTAATGTTTTGAACTCTAAAATTTCGACTTTTCAAAAAGGAGTTTAATGTCGAAAATTTGAGTTTTAGATAGTCGAAATTCATCAAGGTTAAAATTAAAGTTTGTTTTTTTTTACTTTTAGGTCAAAATTTTGAGTTATTCAAAAGTCGAAATTTCGACTTTTCAAAGGTCAAAAATTTGAGTTTTGAAAAGTCGAAGTTTTGAGAATGAAGGATCTGAAATTTTGAGTTTGAAAATGTCGAAATTTCGAGTCTGAAAAAGACAAAATTTTGTGCTTAAAAAAGTCAAAATTTTGAGACAAAAGTTGAAATATTTAGTTTGAAAAAAGTCGAAATTTTAAGTTAAAATTGAATTTTCGAAATACATGTATTTAAAGTCGAAAATAAGAATTTTACAAAGATTACTCATTCCGTTCCACTCCATTAAAATGATGACTGTCAGCCAGCAGCATAGTTTAACATTTGACCCTTCGGGAGAACACGTATATTTGACAATCTCCCCTCAAGCTAAAACTTTCAAGGAATCGTGTGTGGAAGGTCTTTTACAAAAAAATTATTTCGTACTGACAAATATGGCCACTAGCGTTTGCGCCTATCATGGATATAGATCTGACGGACAAACTCTAAAGGCCACCCGAGGACTGTTGTGGCCAATTTGTTCTGTTACGGATCCAGTGGTTTTAGATCCGCCAATAAGAATTGGTGCGTTCGGTCGAATACTTGGATATTCTGCATGAATTACATCAAAGCACAAAAATAATATGGTAAAACAGTTTTCAAATAAAAATTAAATTAAACACTGTTTATGGTTAAACTTCCAGGTCCGCGTTCAGCCCATCATCATTTCAGCTAAAAATAATTATGACAGATCTCCACACAATTAAACTATTTGCACAAACTTTTACGAAACTTATTATTAGATAGTATAATTGAAGGCTAAAAATTTTTTGTCAGCCAAGAGTGGTAAACAAATTTGAGCATTTGTATTGGAAAAAAAGGAAGCAAACCCAACGATAAGAAAAATCTAAGACCCGAATTTTAGCTAGATAAACTCGCTGATATAAATATTTTGAGATTTTATCATCATATATAATCAATATAATTATATATTAACTGCAAAAAGAGAGTATTAAGCACAACATTGCTTTGGAATCTTTTTGGCCTGATTGCATGTAACTGATTTTTTTTATTTTTATTGAATACTGCATTTAAAAATTATAAAATACCACTTTATTATTTGCAATAAAATAAAAAAGAGATGTCCGTAGTTTACCTTAAATACAAGCAATTTTTCTTCAAAATTTCGGGTAATCACAAAGACATCAATTAAGGACAGAAAACCAATGGCAACATTTGAAATTCACGGTGATAATTGTTCTTCTTGGGTAATGACATTTTTTTTGGAGAAAAAAGGACCTTATGGGCGTCTAGTGAACATCTAGACGATTTACGAGAAGTGCGGATGGGCCTTTGCTGATGTTTCTCAACGTCGGCAATCATATCGGAGGTAGTTGTGTCCAAGACCTAATAGAAGCCACCTAGCCTAGAACCCCTAGACCCATACGAAAAATTTCCGTTCCGAAATTCCGATGGTACCCTATGAGCGTATATTAAAAATCTGATATGGACCAATTTCAAAAAGTGCGGATGGACCCTTCCTAATGTTTCTCCACGTTGGCATAAATATAGCAGGTAGTTGGGCCCAAGGCGTAATAGACGCCACTTAACTTAGAACCTCTAGACATGTACGAAAAATGTCCGGTCCAAAATTCGGATGGTACCCTATAAGCCAATATTGAACATCTATAGACGAGTTTCAAAAAGTGCGGATGGACCCTTGCAAGCGTTTCTCCACGTCGACGATCATATCGCGGGTAGTTGGGTCCAAGGCCTAATAGACGCCACCTAGTCTAGGACCCCTAGACTCGTACGAAACATTTCCGTTCCAACATTCGGACGGTACCCTATGAGCGTATATTGAAAAAAATCTGATATGGACCAATTTCAAAAAGTGCGGATGGATCCTTGCTGACGTTTCTCCACGTTTGCATTAACATAGCAGGTAGTTGGGCCCAAGACCTAATAGACGCCACTTAACCTAGAACCCCTAGACCCGTACGAAAAATTTCCGGTCCGAAATTCGGACTTTACACTATAAGCGTAAAGTGAACATCTAGACGGAACGGATTTTTTTTCGCACGGGCATAGGGATTCGAAGCTAGGTGGCGTCTATTAGAACTTTTGCCAAACTACCTGCTATATTTATGCCAACGTGGAGAAACTTCAGGAAGGTCCATCCGCACTTTTTGAAATTGGTCCATATCAGATTTTTTTCCAAATACGCTCATAGGGTACCGTCGGAATATTGGACCGGAAATTTTTCGTACGGGTCTATGAGACGATAGGTGGCGTCTATTAGTCCTTAGGCCCAACTACATGTTATATGATTTCCGACACGGAGAAACGTCGGCAAGGGTCCGTCCTCACTTTTTGAAACTCGTCTAGATTTTCACTGTGCGCTTATCGGGAACCGTCCGAATTTCGGACCGGAAATTTTTCGTACGGGTCTAGGGGTTCTAGGCTAGGTAGCGTCTATTAGACCTTGGACCCAACTACCTGCTATTTGATTGCCAACGTGGAGAAACCTAAGCAAGGTCCATCTGCAGATTTTGAAACTCGTCTAGATAATCAGTATACGCTTATAGTGTACCGTCCGAATTTTGGACTAGAAATTTTTTGCACGGATGTAGGGGTTCTAGACTAGATGATGTCTATCAGGCCTTCTGCCCAACTACCTGCTTTATTAATGCCAACGTGGAGAAACGTCAGGAAGGGTCAATCCCCTTTTTTGAAATTGGTCCATATCATATTTTTTCAAAATACGCCCATAGGGTACCATCCGAATTTTGGACAGGAGATTTTTCGTACGGGTCTATGGGTTCTAGGCTAGGTGGCGTCTATGAGCCTTGGGCCCAACTATCTACTATATGATTTACGACGTGGAAAAACGTCAGCAAGGGTCCATCCGCATTTTTTGAAATTGGTCCATATCAGATTTTTTCAAAATACGCTCTTAGAATACCGTCCGAATTTTGGAACGGAAATTTTTCGTATGGGTCTAAGGGTTTCTAGGCTAGGAAGCGTCTTTTAGGCCTTGGACCCAACTACCTGCTGTATGATTGTTGACGTGGAGAAACGTCAGCAAGGTTCATCTGCACTTTTTGAAACTCGTCTAGATGTTCAATATACGCTTATAGGATACTGTCCGAATTTCGGACCGGAAATTTTTGGTACGGGTCTAGGGGTTCTAGTCTACGTGCTGTCTATTAGGCCTTTGGTCCAACTACCTGCTATAGTAATGCCAACGTGGAGAAACATCAGCAAAGGTCCATCCGTACTTTTTTTAAATCGGTCCATATCAGATTTTTTCAAAATACGCTCATAGGGTACCGTCCGAATTTTGGAAAGGAAAGGGTTCTAGTATAGGTGGCGTCTATTAGTCCTTGGACCAAACTACCTGCTATATCATTGCCGACGCAGACGCCAGCAAGGGTCTATTCGTACTTTTTGTAACTCGTCTAGATTTTCAGTATACGCTTATAATGTCCTTTTTTCGCCAAAAAATGTCAATGCCTACGAAGAATAATTATCACTGTGAATTTCAACTATAGAAACTTATATGTTACCACTATTTTTCTGTCCTTAATTTTGATCTCTTTGTGGTACCCGGGATTTTGAAGGATAATTGCTTGTATCTAAGGTAAACTACAGACGCCTCTTTTTCAGATTTTTTATTTTATTGTAAATAATAAAGTGGTATTTTATAATCTTTAAATGCAGTATTTTAAAAAAAAATAACAAAAATCAATTACATCCAATCAGTGATTATATAATCTCAAAATATCATATCAGCGAGTTTATCTAGCTAAAATTCGGGTCTTAGGTTTTTCTTATTGTTGGGTTTGCCTTTTTTTCAAACAAATCGGACCAGTACAAATGCTTAAATTTGTTTACCACTCATGGCTGACAAAATATATTTGTAGCCTTCAATTATACTATCTAATAATAAGTTTCGTATGTTTGTGCAAATAATTCAATTGTGGGGAGATCTATCATAGTTATTTTTAGCTGAAATTGATGATGGGTAGAACGCGGACCTCGAAGAAAACACCCCAAATTCAACCATGAAACGGCCTTTAATTCAGTTTTTATTGGAAAACTGTTTTGCCATATAATTTTTGAGCTTTTGTATA
>MJUU01006368.1:0-25245 GCA_002080025.1 Modiolus philippinarum
GTTTGATAGAGCTCCACTGTTCGTGTCCGTCAATTTTTGCTATGGCCGCTACAATGGCTCTGGCACAGCAGAGATTTCCATCCTTCTGTATACGAATGATACATCGCTTTTCCTTCAGGAACCTTTCGGTGTCCACGTATTCACATTTCTTTCAGGTACCGCCATTCGGAAGGCTAACATGAGTAATATTTAACTGGATACTCTGGTCTAAGACAAAGTGTTCGTTGGACTGCAGCACTCGTTCTATTTCTGCTAATACTATGTCACCTGTCACCTGTCTCATTTGCATGAATGGTAATCTGATGGGGAAATCCGGGTCTGGGCATTCGAGGGTGACTTGCACCAAATCTTCTTCTTTCATGCCGCTGGTGAGGTCTGATAAAATGGAGTCGAACAGTTTTTGTAACGACTTTAAAATATCTGGAACATTCTGGACGTTTAGGTTTTTAAAAGTCACTCTGTATTCTGTTGAGTCGGTGTTGAAACGTGGTATTTTCGTTTCTTTCTCCTTTTCGATGACGTAATGTTGCTTGGGTTGGGTAACATCTAAGGGTTGAATAGATAATCCGAATCCAATTTGATGTTTCTCTTTGTGGTGCTCGTACAGGTTATCTTTGCTTCTATAGCAATCCACACTTTGTACACGGAAAGTAGCTGTCGTTGTCGTGTTTTCTCTCGTGTCTGTTGTTATGTGGTAGAAATGACCAATGAATTGCCAGCAATAATGAAAAACAAAATTGGCTGAAATTAACTTTTAATCAGACGAAAAATAATTATTTTACAAATTAAATACAATATATAACTTATCTGACAATAATGAAGTCCAAGTAATAATCCAAATGACCAGTTCACTTAATTCCACCAATAAATGTCCAATAGAATATTCCTTATAATCCTCACTAAATAGTTGATAATGGATTCACAATAATTGATGTCGATTTCCAATACGAAAGATGTGCGTGATAATCCTATATAAACTAATTAATCCTGTATAAACTTATTAAACTGACTGACTTAACCCTTTTCAGCTACCTCATATAAATACATTTATTATTTCTAGAAAAATCTATCCACAAGATTTAACTAGAACATTCTAATCAACTAACAATCACATGACTAGAATGATTATGTAAGAAAAACCTCTAGAAAAATCTATGTGTTAAAATCTGTATTTAAATTCTAGAATATTCCACATGTTCTAAGGTGTAATAACCTTGACCCTTGTTTATTGTAAACAAGTTACATAACTAGGCCAAACAAATTACATCATATTAAGGCCTTACAAAATAAAAACAATCACTACAATGTATTATAGAATATTTACAACATTTAATTACCTATAACACTGTCTAGATTATCTTTCCTAGTGAAACGTTTCAGTTATATTCCACAGGTAAACACATTGTGTTCTTCATTAAGTCGGTAATGCTTCAACAGCTGAATCCTTCTGACAAAGGTTTCCTGACAATATTCGCACGTATGCATCTGTAAAAGGTAATACACATTACTATACAACAACATTGTATTTTATTCATTATCAATACACATTTATATATTACTACATTATATTATTATTGATAACTTCTTTAATTTTGTATTATTGATTACTTATTTGTTCTCATGGAGGTTTTGCAAAAGGTCATGCAGTTGAGGACTATGCGAGGAAGTGGGCAAAGAAAGAGGCGCTTGCTCCACTTCCCCCTTTAATTACAGTCCGGCTGGACACGTGACAATAGAGGTTTTTTCAAAAGGTCATGCAGTTGAGGAGTGGGCAAAGAAAGAGGCGCTTGCTCCACTTCCCCCTTCAATTACAGTCCGGCTGGACACGTGACAATAGAGGTTTTTTCAAAAGGTCATGCAGTTGAGGACTATGCGAGGAAGTGGGCAAAGAAAGAGGCGCTTGCTCCACTTCCCCCTTCAATTACAGTCCGGCTGGACACGTGACAATAGAGGTTTTTTTCAAAAGGTCATGCAGTTGAGGACTATGCGAGGAAGTGGGCAAAGAAAGAGGCGCTTGCTCCACTTCCCCCTTGAATTACAGTCCGGCTGGACACGTGACAATAGAGGTTTTTTCAAAAGGTCATGCAGTTGAGGACTATGCGAGGAAGTGGACAAAGAAAGAGAAAGAAGATGTCGAGACACTGTCCGACTGGATCAGGTCCATTAAGTCGTTAATTGTGAATCGTATTCGGCGTTTGAAAACATCAATGAAATCCACAAATCCCAGTATATTTGAAGATCCCCTCGTTAGGAAAACTATGGACAACCCCCATGAAAATTACGTCATTGTCCCTGCAGACAAAGCTTCTAACAACATACTGTTCGTGTGTAAGAAACACAATCTTGACTGTCTGGTTAAGGAGATGGGAATCGACAGTTCACCAGGAAACCCTACTTATACTCCCACTACACTATCAAGGGAGGAGATTATTGAAAATCACAACTCTGTTTTAGCATCCTTTGGCATCAAAGCGGATGATGATAACAATCAGCTCCCCTACATCTACTGGGTCCCTAAACTTCATAAGAACCCATATAAACAGAGATTTATTGCGGGGTCTTCCAGATGCACCACTAAGCCACTTTCTAAGCTCCTTACTACTTTATTGACGGCAGTCAGAGATGGCCTGAAAAGTTACTGTGATAAAGTCTACTCCACGAGCGGCGTCAATCAGATGTGGATTCTAAAAAAATTCTAAAGATCTTCTCGAACAGCTATCCTCTAGCAGTCTTACCCATTGCCACAGCATACAAACCTTTGATTTTTCTACTCTTTATACTACCCTGCAACACAATAAATTGAAAACAGTAATTTCGGATTTGATACATCAATGTTTCTGCACTAAAAACGGAGAACGCAGATACACTTATTTAGTAGTAGGGAAAGACAAAACATATTTTGTAAAGAACCACACTGAGTCAAACAAGAAGTACACTGAGAATGACGTAATCAAGCTGTTGGAATTTTTAATAGATAATTTTTTTGTCGAATTTGGAGGCCGTGTTTTTCAACAGACAATAGGGATTCCCATGGGAACTAACTGCGCGCCACTTTTAGCTGATCTCTTCCTTTTTTCGTATGAGGCGAAGTTTTTACAAGGGCTTACACAGAAAAAACAAAAAACATTTAGCCCAGTCCTTTAATTTCAGCTTCCGCTACAGAGACGATGTACTTTCTCTGAATAATCCAAAATTCAAGGAATATTTACACCAGATCTATCCCAATGAGCTTGAAATTAAAGAGACTGTCGATACACCTACTTCAGCTTCGTATTTAGATCTTTTAATTTACATTGACGAAAATGGACGTTTGAAATCTAAGCTGTATGACAAACGTGACGATTTTAACTTCTCAATTGTGAACTTTCCCTTTCTGAGCAGCAATATACCTACCTCTCCAGCCTATGGAGTGTACATTTCACAGTTGATTCGTTACTGTCGGGCATGCAGTTTATACAGTGACTTTTTAGTTAGAGCAAAAACACTGTCCCAAAAGCTGCTTAGTCAGGGATTTGTTCAGCCTTTGTTTCTTTCATCCCTTCAGAAATTCTATGGCCGTCACCATGACATCATTGACAGATATGACGTGTCTGTGTCCCAAATGAAAACGGACATTTTCAGCTAGATTTCACGTCTTCACGGATTTGACATAACCGGTTTTGACTCAACCCTGGATTGACTCACTGGTAGTGTGACGGGTGCCGCTAGTGGAGCAGGACATGCTTACCCATCCGGAGCAACTGATGTCACTCCCGGTTTTTATGGGAGTTCACAATGTCAGTGCTTTAGTTTTTCATGTTGTCTTGTATATCATACGATAACATTTTAGTTTTGTCTTCGTGAGTGATGTTTGTGCTACCGATTTGTTCTTGTGATTGTTTTCATACTATAGAGATTTACAAAAAGCTTTTCAAAATTTCACTATGATACTGTTTGAGGGTTAGAAAAGTAACATGTATCATGGATTTCATTGGTTTTTGTCTTAGGGTTAGAAAATGACATTAACCAATCCGCTACCAAACAGACCTTTCAAAACAATTGATACCTTACTGATAGTGTGACTGGTGTCGCTAGCGGGGCAGGACATGCTTACCCTTCCGGAGCACCTGATGTCACTCCCGGTTTTCATGGGAGTTCACACTATGAGTGCCTTAGTTCTTAGTGTTATCTTTTTATTTCCGTGCATTGTAGCTGTCTCACGTCCTTGTTTTGTCTTTGTTTTTACCGTTTTTGCCATGTCTTTGGACTTCGATTTTTGTAGTCATCGCTTCCCTTGTTCCTTCGGTATTCTACTGCCGTTGTTTAATAACTTTATTGATCAGTTTAAGTACATAAAAACTTCATATTAGGTTTTATTGTTATTTAAATTAATTAAATTAAGTTCGCTTATCTTTGTTCTGTTTATTTTCCCTGGGTACGTCTGTTCAATTCGGCTGTTAGTGGCAGAATGAAAAAGTTGCTCTATACGTCTGATTTTATACAGGTAGACGCGTTGTATCGACGGTTCTTTTTGGTCGGTTATTTTTGTTACGGGCTTTGTGATTGGTCGATTATTCTGTGTTCTGATTGGCTGGATTTATCACAAAGTCGGCGTTTGATTGGTTGAATTCCCTGCAATTTGATTGGTCGGTTCATTTCTGTATTGTTACGTTTCTTTTAATAGATCGAATATTCCAGAATGATGCAATCGATCGATGGTGTTAATTTAAAAGTGTAGAGATCGATGATTCTATTGAATTATACTGACGCGATATAATAGGAGTGTTTTAATTACTTTATGCTTCGCATATTTTATGAATTGAATTAATAAGATCTATTATGTGTTAGATGTATTGATTTTCTAACGATTTTCATAACTTTTCTTTAATGTTCAACACAATTGCCACATTTGTCGCTCATTTTCATCTTTCATCTCCCACAATTTACCTTTTTTTCTTTTATTTTTGAACTCCTATAACCTGTATTTGGACTCCTTCTCTGACTGCTTAACTCCTGTATCCTCTCTATGGACTCCTCCTCTGAATGCTTAACTCCTGTATCCTCTCTATGGACTCCTCCTCTGACTCTTTAAGTCATATTTCCTCTCATATACTAGGTTTTTCTTATAAATATTCATTTTTCAACCCCCAAATATTCATATTTGACTTCCATTTTTCGAAGATTCTTAATTCATTGTAATAACAACTCTCTATGTTTTATTAAAAATTATTTGTTGATACTTTAACATGTTTTGTTTGTTCTGTTTTGCTAATTTGTATATATTTTGTCAAGATTTGTTTATTTTGTTTTGCAATTTTTCAAATTTAACACACACGTATTGTTTATTTAAACATTTTTTATGACTATTGTCAGTTTTATTTCACATGTTTTGCACATTTTGTACGTATTTTAAAATTCAACTTTCATTATTATTCAACTTTTATCACATCTGTTTTATAATTTTGTGTTTACGTGAAAATATTTTATGTTGTTTTTAAATTTTTGTTTATATTAAGTATAACTTTTGTTTGACATTGTTTTTTGCATAATTTTTCTAGTTGCATTGTTACAATGTATAAATCAATCCGGGGTAATTTCGAGCTCCTAAAGCTACTGGTGACAGTTTCAAGTCTCTATCTTTTACCGTTTGGAAGATAGAGGTACCCGAAAATTCGGGAATGGCCCAAAATACAAATTTTTCTAAGTCAAGTACTATAGCCATGTTATATATGTTTTTGGGGTAATTTTGTCATTCTTAATCCAGTGGTCACATGTGTTTAGCTCTATCTCTTATAGTATGGGTGCTAAGAGGGATCCAAAATTTCGGGAATTGCCCAAAAAACAATTTTTTTAAGTCGAGTACTATAGACGTGTTATATATGTTTTCGGGATAATTTTGACCATCTAAATCAAATGATGACATTTCAGAGGTCGTATCTCTTATAGCATGGGTGCTAATAGGTGTCCAAAATTTCGACAGGGGGTACATCAGTGCATTTTACAAAATATACTTAAATAATTGTGTGATATATGTTTTCGGGGTATCTTTGTCATTCTTATCCCATTGAACACATTTACGTAGTCCCATCTTATATGATATTGCTGTTATGGGGTCCCACCATTTTGACAGGGGCTCAATTATAGATCAACCTACCATATAACAAGCTACAACAACTGAAGTTCCCATTCTGCTTCTAACCTTCGAACTGAGCAGACGTGTAAAGACGCGAAGCTTTACCTATACATAACGAAGTTCCAGGAACTAAACAGAGCCAATGAAAACAGCAAGACTCAATAAGATGTCCAGAACTACCCCTTATTGTTTGACTGAGAGAAAAAGCCAACCACTGAGACAAAATTGCGGGATATGCCATCAAACGTTTAGTCGCCGAGATAATCTCCAACGACACATGAATACACATAAAATCAACCCAAACAAGTTTCGATGTGAAGAATGTGGACAAATATGCAGTAGAAAGGATGTGTTATTACGTCACCAACGTACCAAGCATAAAAGCAGAGAAGACGCTCCAGTCCAACCTAAGAACATGAATGGTTTTACCATCACATTGAAGATCGTACCCAACGAACCAACGAACAGCTCCATTGAAACAATCCAAATCCCGAACCAAGAAAATGCAGAAGAAATCAACATCCAGTTGATTAGACTTTAACTCCAGATACAATGTAAAGACTGCACGTGGATCTCCGACCCGTGCCTGTCTCATGACGGAGAGAATAAATCATGAAATTGATAATGACTTTGTTTTTCTTATTTGACCTCGATTCATATGTGATTAAACCCTTCCCGATATAACTTTAGGAAAAGTAACAAAATTCCGAAACCCAACAACAGTAGCAATATCCCAAACCGCCCAGCAGCAGCAGCAGCAGCATCAATCACCACCACTGAAACCAAGCAATCATCATCACCACCACTAAATTCACCGAAAAAGCACGAAAATATCAAGAAAATGTGAAATTTTAACGTAAAAAAACACAATTAAAATAAAAAAATTTACAAGACTAAACAATACAACCAGAAAATTAATGAAAAAACACAAAATCAAACAAAATCTATACCATTTTGTACTAAAACTTGTAAAGAAATATTACAAAACTCTTAACTCAAACTTAAACTTGTACAAAAAACGTTTATCACAAACAACATGTCATCACAAAAACTCAAATATAAGATTGATTGATTGATTGAATATTGTTTAACGTCTACTCAGCAATATTTCAGCTATATCAAGACGAGAACAAGTTTGTAAATAAATAATCACTTTGGGGTATGGAAAGGACCATGGGACGGGAAATTGTGACGGCCACTGGAAAAGTAGGGTGAAATCGTCAAGGGTGGGGAATTTAGCCTTGTAGCCGATCACCTACGGACCACCCCAAAAAGAGCTCGCTACAAGGGTTCTTTAACGTGCAGGAAGCGTGGCATTTCTTCCAACACGTGGACCTGAGTTTACATCCCATCCGAAAGATGGGTTGTGTATTTATTAACCCCGCACAACCACGGAATGGGTCCTACTTCTATATCCCGGGACCCTCGGGGTCAGCCTCCGTTTAGGAGGGGTCATACCCCGCAAGCCGGAGATACTAGGTCCTATTTCTATATCCCGGGGTTCCCTCGGGGTCCTCTGTTAGGAAGACTCATACTCCAAGCTCAGAGGATGCTGCGGGCCTATTCATAAGCCGGGACCGCGCACGGCGGCAAATATAAGAAAACAGATGTAATAAAAGTTTAACATAATGAAAGTTAAATTAAAAAATACGAACAAAATGTGCAAAACATGTGAAATAAAACTGACAATAGTCATAAAAAATTTTGAAATAAACAAAACGTGTGTGTAAAATTTGAAAAATTGCAAAACAAAATAAACAAATCTTGAAAAAAAATATGTACAAATTAGCAGAACAAACAAAACATGTTAAAGTACCAACAAATCATATAGAAGTGTTATTTGTAATAAAACATAGAGAGTTGTTATCACAATGAATTAAGAATCTTGGAAAAATGGGAGTCAAATATGACAGACGTTCCCAGTGAAGATAAACAGAACAAAGGTAAGCGAACTTAATATAATTAATTTAAATAACAATAACATAATATGAAATATTTTAATCTACTTAAACTGATCGATGAACAGGTTATTAAACGAGCCTAAATAAGTAATCAATAACACAATATTTAAGAAGAAATCAATAATAATATAATGTAGTAATATAGAAATGTGTATTGATAATTAATAAAATACAATGTTGTTAAATAGTAATGTGTATTCAATTTTACAGATGTATTCCTGTGACTACTGCCAGCGAACTTTTGACAAGAAAAGCCAGTTGTTGGGACATCATCGACAATTCAAGCACCACAATACTTTTACGTGCGGAATATGGGAAACGTTTTACTAAAAAAGTAATTTGGACAGACACGAAGCAAGACACAGAGAAGTCACTTTATTTCCGTGCAACGAGTGCGGATTATTGTACAGAAGAAAAGATAACCTGTATCACCATTTGAAACAGAAGCACCAAAGCGGAGCCGGATTGCCAGAGGAACCACCCATAGATATCAAAAGTCCAGAAAAATATTACATCATCTCTAAACAAAACGGGAAAATGATACCAAGATTCAACACTGAGTCGACAGAGTACAGAGTCACGTTCAAGGAATTGAACGTTCAGAATGTTCCAGATATACTGAAATCATTACACAAAATATTCAACTCTATTTTGATGAAGCTGACTGAGAACATGCAAAAGGAAAATATGATACAAGTCACCCTTGAATGTCCCGACCTGCATTTCCCCATCAGATTACCGTTCATGTAAATGGGCCAGGTGACAGGTGACCTACTATTAGAAGAAAATGAACGAGTGTTACAGTCCAACGAACAGTTTATGTTAGACGAAAGTTTGAAGATCGAGATCACACATGTCCGTATTCCCATAGGTGGTACCAGAAAGAGGTGTACATATGTAGACACAAAGAGGTTCCTGAAAGAATAGAAATGTATTTTCCAGATAAAAAACAAAGACGACCTGTGCTGTGCTAGAGCCATCGTTACTGTAATAGCCAAAATTGACGGACACAATCAATGGAGCTCTATCAAACACTGCAAGTACATCCAGAAGGAATTGGCATTAGAATTACACGATAGAGCAGGAGTACCTCTACAACAGTGCGGTATCGACGAAATTAAACGATTCCAATCCATTCTACCGGATCATCAAATACATGTGATATCCAGTGAGCATTTCAACGGAATCATATATCACGGAACTAATGCTGATAGAAAAATATACCTGTACTACCATGATAACCACTACGACGTCATTGCTAGTATGGCTGCTTTCTTGAATCGCAACTATTACTGCACTGATTGTAAAAAGGATATATAATACTAAGGAAGAACACATATGCAACAACGTATGCCACTACTGTAAAAAGATTCATACCCAGAGCGAAGATGACTGGATACCGTGTGAAGACTGCGGGCGATACTTCAAAGGACCAACATAATTCAACCTGCACAAAAAGACGACGACTTCGGGAAACTCTACGTGCATTACTTATTATAAATGCACAACATGTGGACAAACCATGAACAAAAGATATAGAGATCATACATGTGGAAACGTCTACTGTCAGACCTGTAAAGATTTCTACCCTTCAGGACATCAGTGCTACATGCTACCCGCTAATACTAAGGATTGTCAGAAGAAGCAAACTTATATTTTCTTCGACTTCGAATGCACTCAAGACGCCATGATACAATGCAACCAAGGATACTTGCCCGACGACAACGGCAAATGCACTTATTGTAAATCATCAAAGTGCGGAGCGGTCGAACACAAGCCTAATCTGTGTGTTGTACACAAAGTCTGTTTAACATGCATGAATCGAAATGTCGATAGAGATGGTATATGTCAGACTTGCGGGAAGAATGAACTAGTATTTGCCGGACCCTATACCACAGAACAGTTTTGTAAATGGTTGTTTTCTGGAGACAACAAAGGAGCCACTGTCATCGCACACAACTTCAAAGGATATGATTCGTTACCAATACTGGGTTATTTGTATCAACAAGGAGTAAAGCCAACGATCATAGCAAACGGAACTAAAAACATGTACATCGAAGTCCCCGGATGTCGCATTCGGATGATTGACTCCATCAACTTTTTACCGGTGGCTTTAGCCGAACTACCTAAGATGTTTGGATTGACGGAACTGAAGAAAGGATATTTTCCGCATCTATTCAATAGAAAGGAAAACCAATCAACCGTACTAATTCATTTACCGGACATACGGTACTACAACCCTGACGCCATGAAACCCGAGAAGAGAGCTACGTTTTTACAATGGTATGAGACCAATTACCGGCAGGCATTCGATTCCCAAGAGGAACTATTGAGTTACTGTCGCTCAAGTATGTATACGAACATGAGGCACGGGGAAATTATAAATGCTGTTGAAAGAGCATGGCCGCGACTATTAAAACACAAATTTGAAATAAAACTTCCGGAAAGAAGTTGTTTCTTGAAGTTTACTAACATAATTCTACAGAATAACGAATTTGAATTTAATTGTAGGATATTTAGACAAAAGGTTGGGGTTCCAATGGGAGCCCCAATATCTCCGAGTCTTACAGACTTAAGGATGTTTGAAATCATTAGTGAAGTCCTTCAACAATACATGTACCGGGAGAAAATTATTTTACTTTCAATATACAGAGATGATGGCTTTATTGTCTTTAAGGGTTCTGAACATGAACTTTTACAATTCTTTGAAATCTCTAATAGTGTCCACATTACTTAAATTCACATATGAAATATCTCAACAAAGTTTAGAATTTTTAGATGTTACTGTTTTTAAAGGAGAACGGTTTCATAATGAGGGAATTCTAGATCTTAAATTATACCGTAAACCAACAGAAAACTTTCAGTATTTATGTAGATAATCAGCTCATCCGTCAGCAGTTTTCAAAGGCTTTATACTAGGAGAAATTACAAGATTGATTAGACTGACTAATAATATAGCAGATCTGAAAAAACAAGTAGAAATATTTATAGAAAATCTTATCAAACGCGGTTACAAACGTTCTGAAATTGATCCCATTATTAGAGAAAAACTTAAAACGCCAAGAGGAAGAACACTCCAATATAAAATTCATAATCAATCTCGAACTAAAATCCCATTAGTATTTACCACAAAATACAATCCGGCATTGCAACAACTTAGAAGGGCCCTTAACAAACATTGGAACCTTATTACAAATGATGAAGAGGCCAGTGCTATCTTTAGTAGACCGCCAATACTTGCATATAAAAGACATAAAAATTTAAAAGATTACTTAACTTCAGCAATACTTAAGTGAAAACCGGTAAATTATTGGAAAAAAAAATAAACAGATATTCTTATTGGATTGGGACCACCGGTGTCGTGCCCCTTCAAATATAGATGCGGTTACCAAATCTTGGTCATAAAAGGCTTGGGATACCTGATGAAGGATTAGCCTGGGTTACTTTACCCTTTACAAACTGCATATCATTCATGTAGGACAACCTATTATTGTAACCTAAACCGAAACACCGGAGTCAACAAAATTTCAATGAAAAACATATGTAATATCAAAATAAAATTATGTACTGACTAAATGATAAAATAAAAGGAGATAATGAAAATAATATGAATATTTATGCAACTGTAAATTAATCTTAGAAATAATATCTGTAGATTTTGCAAATTAAGACCTTAGTGAGCTGTGTCAAGTCTGCTTGGATTGGTAGTGGACATGTTTTATTTGAATAATACGAGTATGTGAATACCTTCTTGAAAATGAAGCAGGAAGCTAGTGGGTGGCCAGAATGGTGTCATACAGAAGAAGACAAACATAACTACATCAGAAAGTACCATGAAAAGGGGGGCATACTTCTCGATTACAACAATATTGAAAAGAACCCGGGACTACGAGCTTTAGCCAAATTAATGTTGAATAGCTTCTGGCCAGAGAAGCAACCTTCCCCAAATCAAATACGTGTGTGATCCTGCAGAATACTTCGACATGTTAACCAGTGACCAAATTCTCGTCATGGGTATTATTTTGTCAGCGATGAAATGGTGGAAATGAGATATCAGTATACAGAAGAGTTCGTCGAGGAATCTGGACGCACAAATGTGGTGATAGCCGCTTATACCACCGCACAGGCAAGACTAAAGTTGTACAGTTATCTGGAGAAGTTGAACACCCGTGCCCTATACGCCGACACCGATTCCATTGTTTATGCATCTCGATCTGAAGAATGGAGACCCGAATAAGAAGACTACTTGGGAGATCTTACGGACGAAGTACCCGACAACAAAATAACAGAGTTTGTGACTGGAGGACCGAAAAACTATGCCTACAAATTTGCCGCACCCGACAGTTTTGGAAAAACGACCATATGTAAAGTGCGTGGAATCACTCTTAACTGCAAGAACGCCCTAACAATCAACTACGACACAATAAAATATATGATCACAAACAACAGAGATTCTGTGAAGACCGTAAAAGACGACTACAAGATAGCCAGGGATAAGAAAAGATTACTAACCGTCCATCAAGACAAAAACTACAGAATTATGTTTGACAAAAAAGTGGCTATGGACGACTACATCACTAGACCTTATAGATTTTGAATTGTACAGGCAGCATGAGGGTGGCTCTCCGACCCATGCTTACTTTATGACGGGGAAAATAAAATATAGAACTGATATTCGTTTGTTATTTTATTTATACTAATGAAGATATATCTCAGCTGAAAATGGAAAGCATACAATACCGGATGACAATGAGGTAGCACATATGAAGGCTTGGGGTAAAATCGATAGAGGAATCCTAGAGGTTAAAACTAAGAGAGTATGACAAACAACACTAGGAACGGAAGACAACATACGGGTTCTTGTTAGGCAAAGACACATAGAATCATTTGGGGAGAGAACATACAAAACTAAGATAAATAAATATGAATAAGTACAATGGTTGAAAAAATATGTAACACAAAACGAAAACGAAGACTGGGGTAGGGAAAAAAGGCGGGGGATAATTCGGGAATACAATGAAAAACAGTACCAAGACTAGACGTAACAGAAGTAGTGGAACAACATAAAAAAAGGGGGCAATAAGTACACAAGACACATCGATCATGGTAAGAAATGGGAAGTACTCTACTCGAAACAACGTCTCCCAGCGTCCCACTACTCTCACACCATTTGGCTACGCTCAAGGTGCTTTACGTTCAGGACGCTGGAAGACGGGGAAGAAATCAATGGTCACGCTCGACTGCAAATTCAAGAGCAAAAATTGACTTTAACATAGACCTTATGGGCCCAAAGAGGCCCGATTCACCACTACTACCTGATTATTATAGCATTTTCTGATGATTATTTGATTACGAGGGCATTTATCTAATGATTATTTGATTATTAGCTTGCATTTACATATACTTTTTTATTACTAAGCCAAAAATTTATTGATTACCAAGGTAAAAAATTAATGATTATTTGATTACCAAGGCAAAAAGTTTTAATGAATATTTGATTCCTAGGACCCTCCCATGAGGACCCTCAAGTGTTTTTTCTCTGTATAGGTTAAGCCAAAACATCTTAAACACCTGAGCTGAGTATTCTAAAATTGCACTTATTGAGCATTTGCCCTTTTGAAAATATACATTTCACAGAATCGAATACAATGTACCTTTTGAAGATGCATTTTGCTGTTATTTTGTATCATTATCCAGAGAGTGGAATTATTTCATATACGGTTACTGTTTTGTGTTATGACATGGTTTTGATTTAATGAAATATCAAGTAGATAGCGAATATTTATAAGATTGAAATTTAAGATAATAACGTACTGAAATTGAAGTAAATCTTAGTTTACCCATTCAAAAATAAAGTCCCCTCAATAACAATGTAGATAAAGCCACAACATTTAGAAATGCATAAAAGAGTGTTAAACTTAGATTGCACAAACTGAGATTTGTATCATTATCCAAAGTTGTAGCCTATTTAAAGAAAACGTTTTTTACAAACATATCTGACACAGTTTGATAATATTCCTATCTCATATTCTTTTTAATGGAAGGAAATTGAAAGTATAGGGTCTGTAAGTCTCGTACAATTTCGGAACTTCCGGGATCAAAAATTGTACCCGGACGTTACATTTTAAACAAAGATATATGACGTTTCAAACAAAAATTTGAACGTCACAATCCTCTGACGTCATGTTTTGGCGGGAAACGTTTTCGAATTACCTATTTATCGTGGATTCTCGTGAGTCACATGACGAGACTTACAGACCCTATTGGAATGGAACAAAAATAAATATATCAGTACATGGATCTTTAATATTTTAAATATTATCTTTTTCATCTTTAAAGCAGTAATTTGATCACTGACAGAACCATGTAATTGTTGCCCTCTCAGCGTCGCCAGATGATGGACAGACTGATGTCACTGAACGAGTGCAAGAAGGTTGTTGGTTACAATTCGACATTATATCTGCATTTATCGGATCGCTTGGAGCCGTTGAACAAACTAATGGTGGTGTCCCATAAGTTAGTCTGCACACCTCAATATATTTGATATTGATAACCATACCAGTGGCTGTGCAATCTAATTTTTCACACTGTAGAGTGGTGCCTATTAATGTAGAAAGGAAATAAATTAATCAAGAAATATATATAAGAAAAAATTAGAGTACAATATCATAGCGACAGTATTCTTTAGATTGCAGATGTCCATTTCGACAACTATTTCGATTTATGGATTGGATTTGCACTGAAGAGACAACTAATATTTTTAAGATATATTCTTTAGGCTGTGTCCTTTTTTTCAGGCAGTATCATTAAAGAACATATCTTAAAGTCCGGATTTCTGAATTGAATGGTGGATTTAAAAGATCACAACACATTTTTCATATTTGTTACATATACTCTTTAGCCATCAATGCAGCACAAAAGGTATAAGAGATGCAGAACAAGATTAGATATATTTTCTTTTTCTAATATAAGGCATTCTTTTCTATAACCGGGACTCATGTGAGCATATCAATATGCATAAAATATAAGGATAATTAAAGAATAACAAACATTTCAATATGATAAAATCACAATTTATTACAGAAGGAGGTACAGGGCTATTTTCTTATGCGTGTCTGGGTGTCTGTTTGAAGCGTTACCGTGCTAGAGAGTCATTATTTCCTTGTTTTGCACTGTGTGCTAATAAAAGGGATGTTACAGGGTTATTTTCGTGAAAATGTTTTTATATATTTTTTCTGCCTTTCCGCGCTGGAGAGCCATCATTTGTCATGTTTAGTGTAATATGATAAAATATGTTCAAGCAAAAATCTTTCTTTTTGGTTCTCTGTGAAAAAAAAACATTTTATTGCATCGAAGAAAAATAAAATTTTCATTTTATAAACGTATGATGCACAGATTATATTCGTTTCTTCTCGAGGATAGAGATTAATACCATTATGAACAGGATAATAATCATTTTAGCGGTATTTGCGTCGGCCATAAAGAGCCTGGTCTTTTGCTCATGAAGCAAGTTTTTATATTTATCATAGATGCAGTAGCAAGAATTACATCACATTATAGCGATATATTTTATGCTAGAAAAACAAATCTGAGTGGTGACATTATTTGGCTTGTGGTTCCTTTTTTCTAAATTTGGCGTATATCAACTCATCTTCATTTGAGAATGTATAGTAAACATAAGATAACTATTCAGATGGTCGATTCTCTGTGTTGGGATATAAGTATGCCTGTCGGTTCTTGCAATATATATGCACCATACACCAATAAATGAAAACGGTTACATGATGAGAATTCTTTATTATTAATAATTATATGTGTAAAAAAAGCATGATATCAGGAAATATTTACAATGGCTGAGAATTACATGCCACAATCTGCCAGGGCACTACACAGGGGAAACACAAACGAAGACCAAAGACAAACGTAAACAACGATAGGATATCGGGAGAACCGGATTTGGTACCAGCATAAGAAAAAGCCAGCGGTAGGGCTAAACCGGTTTATCGATGCCCAAACCTCCCCTTTATCTGTCCCGTTCCCCTATAGTATAATAAACATACTAAATAACCCAATCAAATGAAGTAGAAATGTGTCTTATTTTGTTACCTCGTCAAAAGTGTACACGTGATAATTAATTGTTTTCTATAGACAATTTAGAGCGTGCTTTGTTTAAAAAGGGTCAAATAGTATAATCAGCTGAATGAGACACTAGACAGTTTCATTAGATACAGTAACGCCTGCCTGAACCACAGTGTTTGTATTCTATAAACAAATTACAGCATTTACTTTCTTCATAAACTGCATAAAATACATAAAAAAATAATATGAATCCATACTGGATTACGAAAAATTCATTCCACCTTTAAGGAATTTTATCTTGCTCAATATTTTCTGTAGAAACATCAAAACAAGAGTTTTTTTTTTAAATATCTGCAACTTGGCAAAGTTTCATTTAATTCTTATTTAAAGCTTGTACAGTGAGCTTCATTTTTTAAATAAATAGTCAGCTGTGGATGACCAAATTTGTGAGACTGCATAGAAGTGTCTAGATGAAATTTAATAAAAACACAAATAAACTTGAGAATATAATTAAATTTACAGAAAAAAATAATTCTACTGATCTTGTTATATATGTCATCAAGTCAATCGGACAGGTTGGGATTCGATCGGACAAAATGAGAGTTTGGGGAAAAAAGTAAATATACAAGCAAAACACCAATCAGAATGTCGGCAGATATATCCTATAAATGAACAATTAATAAAGGCACTCAAATTTATATATTCTGATGTCAGTCTCGTTTTTCAGGGAGTTCAAATTGTAAGGACTTTAGTTTTGAATGTTGCCTGTTTTCATTTTCTTATGTTTTAAATTATATTTGTTTTTTTCTCTTTTCATGTTTTTGCTCTGTCTGATTTTTTAGAATTATTCGGCCTTTGTTCATTCGGAATTCTACTGTCGCTGTCCCCTACGTAGAAATTTAACCTGTAATATTCTGTAAAATAAATTCACAGTAACTTCGGTATTTAGTTATAGATTATTTTTCTCTATTCAATGGTACACTTTTCGGCAATGTATGTAGCTTTTATTCCTTTCATTCCATCAATTCAATTTGCTCTTATTCCACTTTAACACATTTGACTTTCCCTCACTCTCAGTTTTTCTGCGCTTAAGAGACATGGTGACTTCAAGATGAAGAACAACAATAAAAGCGTTGTTCCATTGCTTGGTTTTACCATGTATTTTTAGAGATTTTGTTTCATTTGCATTTACTCCATATCCCTTTTTTGTTAACAAAAATTGTCGAAATGGTCATTTGCAGAACTAAACTATAATCAGTTGTATCGTTATCTTAATCTCAAATGCCGTTGATTTTAAGGTAGATCGACACTATATATATAATGAGAAAAGGAAGGAATTCATTTCCCATTGCCCACAATGCTAATATATTTCAGATTTATAGTACTTTCTAACAATGATCAGATCAAAAACTATTCTTGCTGTTCAGGAACTTTTATTGGGACTTCAAAAAATGAAAAGTTTATATATGTCACGTATGACCGCCTTCCTTTTGAGCTATTTATAGAAGAGATGGGATATCCCCTTTAAAGTTCACAATGTCTGCAAAGAATGGGAAAAAATCCATCTTTTTAATAAAGATAGCCATAAATTACTGTGAAGTGCTAAACATTTTCTAATTATTTATTGAAAGACTACAAAGAGTAAATGACATGAAAATGTGAAAGACTTGGTTAATTTACATCTTATCATGCAGCACAGCCAATCCTTACTTTACCTATCATTCAATTCATTGGGTACACAGATAAACAAACTGGTTCCTTTACTGAATTCCTTCCTTTTTACCTAATACACGTCTATTCGATTGGCGCATTTGCAAAACACATATCGGATGAGGAATTGACTTGATTTTCAAGCCGGAATATTCCTTTATTGGTCTTTTCATTGTGACGTCATAATAGATTGACATACACTTTTCCGCCAATAAGCTCCCTTTTCCCGTAAATATTGTATGTTTCGTTTCCTTTATAAAATATCTCTATTAATCAAACGTTCACATATATATTTTTTCAGCTAAACATATAGATGAAGTGTATATCTCTGAAATATCCAAAAAAAAAAATAATAAATCTGATATTTATTTCATATGAAAGCTGAATAATAAGCATGTTGTCACAGTTCCCTAATATATTCTTTATAAATATCGCTGAAAAATACTGAATTTGGCCTGATTTTCAAAGCCTGATAACAGAAAAAGATGATCGGTCATTTTATTTTATTTTTGAACATATTAGTTAAGACCTACAAAATATCTCAAAATAAAGGAATTCTGTCTGATATTTTTATTAGGATCGATCTACCTTAAGATATATCAAAACTAGTTGCTCTTAAAACATCTCTTTTGAAGCAAGTGAAATTTTTAAATTGATTGACATCTTGTTGCATCTGTTTTCCTGACGATCAAATTTTAAACACAGGGGGTTGTTTTCTTTAGACCTTGCAGGATGATAAGAAAAGCTATTGATAAAGAGCATGTTTCCGCGAAAAGGAAGATTGAAAACCTTGTTTAATCTTGCAACTTTTTTCGATTACTGTATTTCTTATAACTGGATTATCATTATTTACATACCATCACAACCACATTCAGCCTGTTTCTCATTAATTCCAAGCTGTCCATCTGCACCTTGGTGAATCGTCAGAAAGATAAACACAAAAACCATTATACATTTCATCTTGCCGGTTCTCCTTTTCCTATCTTAAATATGAATTAAACATTTGATTTTAACAACATAAGAACAAGTGATAAGCATATTGAAAAAAAACAAAAATATTGTGCAAACTGAATATTGTCCCAAAACATGCATATACATTTTTCTCGAGTTTATATTACTTTTAATAATAAAGATCTGGTAATGATTTAAGCTGCATTAACCAGAACTGAAAATAACATTAAAACCAAATGCATTATCGATTCTGAAAATAAAGCATTATCATGCCAGAATACAGTTATGTAGCATACATTTAGCAAACACAGATGATACGCAACACCTCTAGTAACCGAGTTTCTATATTTTTTATCAGATTTGCACAATAATATGTATAAAATGACTTTTCTTTCATGCGTAAAGTATTAAAACTAAAAATGCATCAATACAAGGTATCGTTGTAAAGGATTTAAACTAAAAATGCATCAATACAAGTTATCGTTTTTTTACGAAAGGGTATGGAGTAAATAAACATGAGACCATAACACATATGTTTACTACAACAGCAATTAATTTTAATGAGCTGTATCGTTTGTCATCTATGCACATTACTCATGCCTCGTATCAAAGCTAGATTAAATGGTTAACAATGAAAGGATATGCAATAAATGCATATCAGATAAAGTCTCTACAATTACATGGTAAAAAGCAAAGGAACAAAGATTTTATTGTCGTTCCTCATTTTGAAGTCACTACTAGGCCTTCAACAATGAGTTTTGCTCATACTACATAGCACGTTCAAGGCGCTGTTTTCATATAGATATTTCTACTGCATTTACTAAACGTACTTGAAACATTGAAATTTCAAGATGATTAACTGTTCATCGGCAAACGTATACCAAAGCCAAAATTCAGTAATTGTCCCCCGCCTTTCGCGAAAGCGGGGGACTATAGAATTCGCCTTTCCGTCATTCCGTCATTCCGGATTTCGTTTCCGGATGATAACTTGAGTATCCCTGCCCGATTGAAACAAAACTTATACAGATAGAAGGAATAGGGAAGGGCAAGAACCCTATTGATTTTGGGGTCAGTAGGTCAAAGGTCAAGGTCACAATTTCTAAAAATAGAATTTATTGCACCAAAATTTGGTCCGTGTGGGAAATTTCTATTTTTTATCCGATTTTGATGGGATTTTTTCCATTAGATTCCTCTCAATGAATGCTTTCATACATATGCCAACAGATTTCTGGTATCTCTTACCGTTTTCAAGATAATTGTGGTCAAAGGTGTTGGGGGGTGGGGTGCCAAAATTTTTTTTTTTTATTTTTCATCGGATTTTGATGGGGTTTTTTGCAAATGCTTCCTCGTGAAAAATGCAATAAAACTCTCCCCAAACATTTTTTTTTCATCTTGTACCGTTTTTTAGGTAAAAGGAACATACAACTCTAAGGCGGGGGACCTTGAGCACTGCTCTATTTTTTGGAATAAATTTACCATTAGAATTTCAAAATGATAGCACTCTGAATTAACGTACTTGAAACAACATGACAGTAATGAATCAAATAAAACTTATACAAAATTGAGCACAAGAAATGTGAACCCCTAGGATGACTCCCACTTAAATGTTCGTGTATTTATTCATTTATTATATGCAAGAACTATATTTGCTATAAGTTCAGTTTTTAGTATGTTTGTTACCTCTGGGCCGATGCCTCTGCTGGTGTACTATTAGCCCCAAATTTATTCACCAACCCACTGCTTAGAGATTTTATCTTGAGAGTTGCAATCGTTTTTTTTTTTAAATGGTGAATGATAGGATATGGAGTAATTGCACATGAGACAAAGTCTCTACCAATACATGGTAAAAACAAGCAAAGGAACAACGCTTTTATTGTTGTTCTTCATCTTGAAGTCACCATGAGGTGATTTTTTTAAATTTGTAAATGTTGCTGAAAACTAAGGCATAAGCTCTGTCCTTAGCTAATATTTGCTTTCAATTTACATCATGTTGTTTATCTCTTTTAGTTTTTCAACATGTTTTAGTTTAAAGTCTTCAAATGTTTAGATTTTATCTGCACTGAAGAGATATAAATTGGCGAAATGGCTATTTGCAGAAACTGCTTTTGCAGTAAGCTGGGTGCTTAGTTTTTATGACAAAAGCGATGATTTCACTTTTCCAATATTCAACTTCCTTTTTCTTTGTAGCAACATTCCAAAAGCACCGGCATATGGAGTTACATCTCCCAACTCATTCGCTACTCAAGGGCCTGTGATCGTTACAGTTATTACCTTGATAGAGGTCGGTTGCTTATAAATAGGCTACTTTAGCAAGGGTATGTAACCCATAACTTGAAGTCATCACTACAGAAGTTTTACGGTCGACATCACGAACTTGTGGACCGCTTTGAAATATCTGTTTCCCAGATGACAACAGATCTTTATCTTTGCCACAAAAGTTTGTTTTTCCTCTACCGGATTTGACTTTACTACCGGAGGTGACATGTTCAACACGGCGGGTGACTTATAAGAAGTAGGAGATGCTTACTCTACCGGTGAACCTTATCTCACTCATGGCTTTTTATTGGGTCCGTGTTGTTCAAATTTGTTTACATGTGTGTATTCATTTTTCTTTTCTATTCCGTGCTCATGTTATGTCTTTATTTCTTTGTTTATCCGATGTTGCCATTGTCCTTCTATTGTTTGTATTAGACGGATTAGATGACGGTTTGGTTCTCACTTACTTATTGATTATATTTAATTATTGATACTCAACTTTGATTAGTATGGTCAAAAACATGTAAATATAGTTAAAATTAAACCCAAATGCCCATTTCGACAGTTTCTGTCTTCTAAATATAGATAAAAATTAAAATTTGATAAGATAAAAAAAAACAATATGTAACATCTGCAAAAGAACAACTGATTTAAGCGTCAAAATGTAACACCGAAATGACAGAACTTTGCATGAGGGAATAACACCTTAGTTATTGACCGACTAAGCATGGGATACCGTACGGGATTGCCAGTCAACTAGCAAAGGCAATGATCCAATGGTAATAAAACACATTAATAACGAGATGCGAAACATTGGTCGATTATCTCTCTGCACTTAGTGACAAATGTAAGTTATATAAAGGGACGATAATTTTTATATTGATATCAGTTTTTATTTATTTATTTTTCATTTTTTCATTTTTTTATTTTTTTTATTTTTTGATATTCTAATTTAATAATTTACTAATTCAATAATCTTGCTTTTATACCAATGAGGTCAATAATACAGATGAAGAACAAAAGTAACAAACTTGGTCATGAGAGATTTAGAAAAGCGATTTCTCATTGCGGTCAATTTCATTAATATGCAAGTTGCAATTTCGACTAACTATGTCTTGTCAGTGCAGATAAAAAAAATGATTTTTGGAGGTCAAAAATCAATATGTGTAAAAGAAAATTATTTACAACAAAAAGCAAAAAAAAAATGACCTGAAAGTTAAACACCAGTTATTCTATTAATATACACCTTAATTTCATTACATAAATACAAAATACCGAAGTAACTGTCAATTCTATCTCTGCATGTGCACATTTTGACAACTTATGTCTAAATATTTAATAACGAACACGTGAATTAACCAGCTATCATTATTCACACGAAAGACTGACAATATGGTCCCTTTTCCGAACATTATTTCCATGCATGCGCTCGGAATTTCTGTGTAAAAGTGAAATATTTCTGATTTTGAAATTAATTCGTTAGAACCTTAGAAAAATTCTTTTTATAATTTTGTAATGGTCGAAAACAATTTTTTTTAATTTTGCGTTTGAATTTTCATAGTAATTTAGTTTTTCAGTAAAATCCTAAATATACCTGTTTTCATTGCAATGAAATTTTGTTTGTTTCTGCAGCTTAAATTACCGTATACAAGAAATCTCATTTGATTGACCTGTTTTATAGATGTAAATGTTGGTTAAAACATCGGGGAATTCAACTGAATTACAATATGCGGTTCCTTTGTTGTAAGAGAATGCGCACTGCACAACCTTTATTTGACCATGTGGGAAAATGAAACAACAGAATTGGAGTAGAGGTCTCATTGTCAAGATTCCAAAGATGGAAGATTTCCAAATTTACAGGAACTCACTACTTTCAGCCCAAGCAAAGGTGTTCTCTAGAATACGGGTTATCTAAAATACTGTTGAACAGAATATATGATGAGCTTGAAAAGAGATTGGAAAAACAACAAGCTGGTTTTAGGATAGGAAGGGGTTGTATCGACCAGATTTTTACCGTTCGCAACATCTTTGTGCATTCCATCGAATGGCAAATGCCATTGTACATCAACTTCATTGATTTAAGAAAGTGTTCGACAGTTTGCACAGAGAAACACTTTAGAAAAAGTCAAATCTTAAGGGTTACCAAGTAAGATATATTACTTTATTAGAATATTCTACACAAACGTTGAGTGTAGTGTCATCCTAGGAAATGAAACATTGGACTCCTTAAGCGTTAAATCTGGAGTTACTCAAGTATGTATTCTGTCACTTATACTCTTCTGATGATCATTGATTGGGTCCAAAGAACAACAACGCATGACAAAAAGAGAGGGGTTCAACTGACAATGTTTAGCCACACAGAAGACCTGGACTTCGCAGACGATCTAGCAGAAGTCTAAAGCAACACCATTCACCTACAAGAGAAGACTAACATGCTTAACACCTTTGCTAAACAAAAAGGGCTTAACATCAGTGTCAAGAAGACCAAGGGTATAACAATCAATGCAACAGCAGAAATTGTCAACCTAAATAGGGAGCCACTAGGGGAAATAGAAGACTTACCTACCTTTGCAGCATATTAAGCAAAGATTACGGTGCCGGTAATAAAAGATATAAAAGTAAAGGTAAGCGAAGTAAGAATAGCATTTGCCCAAATTCAGACCATCTAGAAGTGAAACAGTACAGTCTGAATGCAAAACTCTATATTACAGCAATATTAAATAAGTTCTCCTGTATGAGGTCTGAATACTGGCGCATCATTGACAGCGACATGAGAAAAGTCTAAGCGTTCCACAAGCAATGTCTCAGGGATATCCATCACATATACTGGCTGAATAAGATCTCATACAAAGACCTGCACAAGAAACGTAAGGTCATAAAGGTTAGCACTGAGATAAAACAGAGAAAAATAAGATACCTTGGACACTTCATAAGAATGCCCCAAAACAGGATCCAAAAGATAGTCTTCCTCTGGACACCACCAGGAAAAAAGAAAGCGAGGGAGACCACGAACAGCATAGAGGAAGACAGTAACAACAGAACAAGAAATGAGCTATTCATGTTGGTAGACAAGGAAAAGTGGGGACAAATTGTTGAAGCTTTCTGTTCCATTAGGGACGAAGACAATAAGTAATTCAGGGTATACAATAAGAAAATACAAATTCGAGGTCAACGGCCAGGCAAACTCACAATATTTCAACGAAAATCAAGAATTTGAGGTGAAATATTAAGTAAAATTATCATTTTGAAAACAATTTATGATACATTAGATAGAATTGTAGTAATTTTAAATGTTGGTAGATTCTTTATTGACCTTTCCTAAAAGAAAAACCACAAAAAGTCACCAAAGTAGTTTCTATCTTTTTAAAGTATATAAAATTTTGTAGTGATGCCTATGTAAAATATTTTTAAATACCTTCTTGGTTGATTCTTATATCACATATGGTTGTGAAGTACAACTATTAGTTTTAAAAGCAAATTATTAATAAAAGATTTACCAAAAACGTAAAAAAATTGTATGGTTTGTTATGAAAAATAACAACTAAAGCTAAGAAACATGAAATCAAAATGGCAGAAGAATCCCGTACTACCGTTTCTTATGTAAATATATTTCTACACTCAAATTTATACTATATATATTTTTGAACTGACCTTTTACTGGTCTGTGTGTCTGCGTGTTGTCTGGAAGACTATACTCGTGTCTTGCTATGGATTCGATATTTATACCCGTTGAACACATGTTGACACCATTTAACCGCTGGTGAATATAGATAAAAATCACATTTCATCCAATATTTTGCATAATATGAACCCTTCAGAAATCACTAACAGTACAGGCAAACTGAAGACTACTTTATCAACATCTTTTACCTAGAGCATATGTACTTATGAAAAATGTTTTGAGGTGAAGAAGACTTTTAAATGAATTGAAATATTTTGGCTTTCTATTAAATTGTATTGGTTATTTATTCTCTATCAGCTTTGAAATTTTATATGTGTTTCAGTTCCAATTCCTCCAATAAAATTAGATTGGATTCTGCAGAATTCAAATTTAAAATATTTCAAATATTTCAGAAATAAACACAAACACACACACACACACACACACACATATTTTAATATATATATATATTTATATATATCTATATATATATATATATATATATATATATATAT
>MJUU01006368.1:30616-56392 GCA_002080025.1 Modiolus philippinarum
ATAAAATAAAATAGGACACGTAAAGTTTTTGTCAATAATCAAAGCTGCAGTAATGTGGAACTGTTATTTTTTAGATGTGAGAGTCAAAGAATCAATGAAATATCGATGTTTGTCAATCCGAAAAGAACTAAAATTTGATGTCATGTTTTTTCAGTCCGATAATCCTCAAAACTTGGCCAGGTGTAGTAAGTGCAAGAGATTCTTTAAAGTAAAAGAATGCAAGTCGGGTAGGAAAAAATATATAATAATCGTGTAAGGGGCCCGACAAATATATATATATATATATATATATATATATATAGAGAGAGAGAGAGAGAGAGAGAGAGAGAGAGAATGGTGTTGCTATTATATAGCAAAAACAGTTATTGCAATACAAAGATTCGTTACAACTTTCCATCAACGACTCCTAGAATTGTCTGCAACTAAGCGTGACTGCATGAAAGCTTTCATGTATCACCTAAAATGAAATCTCTTTTTCCTGAACCCCCACTCGTTTCATTCCGACGACCCAAAAACTTTAAGGACATGCTCGTAAAGGCAAAACTAAAATAATCTTAAATACGACAATTTAAGACCTGTCGCGATAAACGTTGCCTTCTTTGCAAATACAATGCCAAAACATCAACTTTCAAAAGCTCAGCAACTGGGGAAACTTACAAAATTTTCAGAAATCTATCCAATGTAATCTTAATGATTACATGCTCCGTATACTGTATGGTTGCTATTTTTCGCGGGCTATTTATTTTCGCGCTATTCGCGTTTAAAACGATAACCGCGAAAATTAATACCCGCGAATATTTTATTGTAAACCTGAATATATATATGAACATAATGACTTTAATAAAAATCCGCGAATATAAAACCCCGTGAATAGATCCAACAATGAAAACCCCGAAAATTTTGTACCGCGAATATAAAGCCCTATACAGTAACAACAGCAGTATATTGGTGACACAAACAACTCCCTCAATCTTCGCATCAACTTACATCGCAATCACATACAGAAAAAAGGACAACAATCACAGGCTACAGTAGTCCATTTTAACACCACTGAACATAGCTGGACTGACATCCAGGTTGTGGTCGTTGACCCAAAGACAGGCAAAAGAACTATTTTGGATGCATAAACTTAATTTCCTGCCCCTACACATTTTTTTTAATTTTTATTTATTTATTTATTTTTTTTTTGCCGTCATATTTCGCTCTATGGCCGTACGATTTTCACTAATTAGAGTTAGAATTTTGTAAGATTCGATGAACACACACTGACAAAAATATTTTTTAGAGCGTTCATGCATGATACTTTGCTCTCCTGTGGTGTTTTTTTTTTTTTTTTGTATGGTTTCAATACAAAATTTTGCATGTGTTTTAGGTAATTAAATATTGTTAACATTCTATAATGCATTGTATTGATTATTTTGTATGGCCTTAATATTATGTAATTTTGGCCTAATTATGTAACTTGTTTACAATAAACAATGAGCAAGGTTATTACACCTTAGAACATGTGGACATTTCTAGAATTTTAATTTAGTTTTTAACACATAGAATTTTCTAGAGGTTTTCCTTACATAATCATTTTAGTCATGTGATTATTTGTTGATATGGTATCTTCCAGTCATATCTTGTGAAGATTTTTCTAGAAATAATAAATGTATATAAACAAGGTAGCTGAAAAGGGTTAAGTCAGTCAGTTTAATAAGTTTATACAGGATTAATTAGATTAAATAGGATTATCACGCACATATTTCGCATTGGAAATCGACATCAATTATTGTGAATATATTATCAACTATTTAGTGAGGATTACATTAGGAATATTCATTTGGACATTTATTGGTGGACTTCAGTGAACTATAATTTTCGATATTTACTTGGTCTTTATAATCGTCAGATAAGTCATATTGTATACTTAATTTGTAAAATTATTATTTGTCGTCTAATTAAAGGGTTAATTTGAGCCAGTTTTGCTTATCATTGCTGACTTCAATTTACACTAATTTATTGTCGTTTCTACCACATAACAGAAATTGGGGGCTAACGTCCGATATCTTCGAAATTGTTCAGAAAAAGAAATAATTATATTTTTGTTAAAATAATAATTTTTTAAAAGTCAGCAATAAATTTTTTTAAGATGTCATTTGATCCAGAACAATTCATGTCTACGTGTCAGGTGGAAAATTTTGAGAATCTTAAAAAGGATGAGTTGATTATCTTAGGAAAACATTTAAAATTAAACGTCAAATCACGAATGAGAAAATTTGAAATTCAAAATGTCTTTGAAAATCCGGCACCTAATTTAGAAATTAGAAGTTAGAAATTGGAAAGGAACTAGAAATTAGAAAATTAGAATTAGAACGAGGAAGAGAAGAAAGAAAATTGAAATTAGAATTTGAACATCAATTGGAAATAAAGAAATTGGAATTAGCTGAAAATAATCAACACCTTTCTCAGAATTCTCAGATATTTGAAGTTGCCAAAAACATCAGGTTGGTCCCTCCTTTTCATGGAAAGGATGTTGACAAATATTTTCTGCATTTTGAGAAAATAGCTGGAAATTTAAAGTGGCCAAAACACAATTGGTCAATGTTATTACAGAGCGGATTAATTGGTAAGGGCGGGGAAATTTACACTTAGTTGTCAGTAGAACAGGCTTCAGATTATGACACTGTAAAAGAGTTAATTCTTAAAGCCTATGAACTAGTCCCTGGAGCTTACCGCCAAAAATTTAGGAATGCAGAAAAACAGAGTGACCAAACCTATGTAGAGTTTGCTAGAACTAAAGAGCAACTATTTCATCGTTGGTGTTCATCAAAGAAAATAAATAACAATCATGAGAAATTACGTCAGCTAGTTTTAATTGAAGAAATTAAAAGGTGTATTAGTACTGACATTAAAACTTTTATTGATGAACAAAAAGCTTAAACTTTGGAAATTGCTGCACATTTAGCTGATGATTTTTTCACTTACACATAAAACACATTTTTTTAATAAACCACAGAAATTTTTCAGAAATCAAAATCATTCCACAAATTTTTAGCCCAAACCTACAAATGAAGTAAATAGTAGGCAACGTCCAGTAAATAGCGCGTTCAAGTCTTATACCCCCTCACAGTCACAGAAGCCATTTCGTGTAATTATTGTAAGAAGGAAGGCCATTTGATATCCGACTGTTATAGGTTAAAGCAAAGGAAGGAAAGTGAAGTTAAACCCAGTGGTTTTGTTGAGTCGTTACAATGTTTGCCTCATTTTGATAGAGATGCGCATAGTTCTTTTTCTGATCCTGTTAGCAAGGTCGAGGTCCAATCCCCTTCTAGTCCAATTATGGATATTTTTGAACCATTTATTAGTGATGGTTTTGTGTCGCTTTCGAGTGATTTTTGTAATTTTACCTCTATTCGAATTCTAAGAGATACTGGAGCCTCTCAGTCT
This sequence comes from Modiolus philippinarum, assembly GCA_002080025.1. Lineage (NCBI taxonomy): Eukaryota > Metazoa > Mollusca > Bivalvia > Mytilida > Modiolidae > Modiolus > Modiolus philippinarum. The sequence continues at coordinate 34,049 of MJUU01006368.1, forward strand.
CTTTTGTGCCGGAGACCCTGCCGTTTGATGATACATTTTTTGTATTTCTAGTACTGGTAGAGATGTTCTTATTAAAGGGGTAGATACTATTCCTCTCCATAATGTTTATTTGTCTTCGGATATTGTTTCAGGACCTGTGATCTTAGGCATCAAGTCATCATTGCCGTTTGAATGTGTTCAACTTCCTTTTGGTAATGATTTAGCTGAGGATAAAATTCAAAGAAATCATATTGTGACAGACAAGCCTTCTTTTGATCAGGTTTCTGATTCTGCTGAACAGGAGTTTTCTTGGTTGTATCCTGCCTGTGCGGTAACTCTTGCTATGAAAAAGAAATGTGTGGAAGTTCAGAAAGTGGATGAAAATAGTACTGATGGTTTTGATTAGTCGGATACATTTATGAGTCAGTTTAGTGGTGTTGGTATTGAAACAAGCAAGCCCTTGGAGTTTACTGATAGTTCATTGGTTAAAGGTGATGGTTTTCTATGTCTACATTTAGCAGTGAGCAACATAAGGACCCTGAAATTTCATGTCTTTTCAATAGGGGTGTTGATGAAAGTGAGTCTCTGCAGGAACTTGTCACTTATTTTACTAAAAATGGTGTTCTTATGCGTAAATGGAGACCTTCTCATGTACCTGCTGATGCAGAATTGGCAATAAAGTATCAGATTGTAGTACCAAAGGTGTATAGAGCTGAGATATTAAGCATGGCCCATTATACTCCCTTGTCAGGACACCTAGGTATTAATAAGACTTACAACAAAATTTTTTTAAACTATTTTTATTGGATTATCTTAGGAAAGATGTTTCTAATTACTGCTAGTCTTGTCATACATGTCAGTTAGTAGGGAAACCAAACCAAGTTATTCAAATAACACCTCTCCAACCAATACCTGCCTTTGAGGAGCCTTTTAGTAGAATATTAATAGATTGTGTAGGTCCTTTACCAAAAACTAAACCTGGTAACCAGTTCATGTTAACTATTATGCGTGTATCCACAAGGTTTCCTGATGCCATTCCGTTATGAAATATAAAGACTAAAACTGTAGTTAGGGCTTTAACTAAATTTTTTACTTTGTTTGGCCTACCTAAATCTCTTTTCTTTTATTTGCTGCAAGAGAAGCAGTCCAGGAATCATAAGGTTTTAGTCCATTTGAATTAGTTTTTGGACATACAGTTAGGGCCCACTCAATGAGAACATTTTATCTGATGAAAAAGACCACTTAAATCTCTTAGATTATGTTTCAGATTTTTGCACTAAACTTTTAAAAGCTTGTGAACTAGCCAATAAAATTCTTAAATCTAGTCAAGAATCAATGAAAGCCAAGTCTGACCAAAATTCTATAAAACATTTGACCCTGGTGATAAAGTACTTGTTTGACTTCCTGTTCCTGGAAAGCCACTTGAAGCCAGATATTTTGGTCCATATATTGTTGAAAAGAAAATCAGTGATTTAAATTACATTATTAAAACACCTGACAGACGTAGACATAATAGGTTGTGCCATGTTAATATGATAAAACCTTATATAGGTAGAAATAGCACAAATTTTGTACATTCTGTAAATATAGTTAGTGTTGACCCTGAAAATTCCGAAAATTACTTTTGTGAAAAGATTGATTCGCCATCTATCACACCGAAGCTCGAAAATTCACAGATTCTACAAGATTTAGATTCGAAACTTCAACATTTGCAAGTGATTCAAAAGGAACAGTTAAAACAGTTACTTCGTGAATTTGAACATTTGTTTCCGGACATTCCGACACGAACTGATAAAATATTTCATGGCGTTGATGTTGGTGATTCAGTACCGATAAAACAGCATCTATATCGACTGAATCCGATCAAACAAAAGTACCTGTATGATGAAATTCAGTATTTGTTAAATAATGACTTTATTGAACCTAGCAAAAGCAATTGGAGCTCGCCTTGTATTCTAGTGCCAAAACCTGATGGAACTTATCGTACGTGTACGGACTACAGAAGTTAAACAGCATTACAAAAACTCACTCATTTCCAATTTCGCGCATTGATGACTGTATTGATAAAATTGAAAATGCTAAATACATTACAAAAATTGACTTATTGAAAGAATTTTATCAAGTTCCTCTTACAGGGCGTGCAAAAGAACTTTCCGCTTTTGTTACACCAGATGGACTATTCCAATACAAAGTGATGGCTTTTGGCATGAAAAATTCGCCGGCAACTTTTCGGCGTCTCATCAACAGTGCTCTTTTCTGGAATTGACGGTTGTGAAGCATACATTGATGACATTCTTATATATAGTGAACTTGGGAAGAACATCTTTAGATACTTCGAACTTTTTTTACCGTTTGAGCAGTGCCATGTTAACAGTCAACCTCTCCAAGAGTGAATTCGGATGTGCTTATGTTAATTATTTGGGCCATGTTGTAGGTCAGGGTCAGGTAAAACCTATAAATGCTAAAATAAGTGCTATTTCTAGTTTTCCTAAACCTGAAAATAAGAAACAATTGATGCGTTTTCTGGGAATGGCTGGATATTAAAGAAAATTTTGTCAAAACTTCTCTACAATTAGTGAGCCTTTGACCAAATTATTGAGAAAAAATTTATTCGGTCTGAAAGTTGTCATTTTAAGAATTAAAAGCCATCCCAGAAAGTGCGTCGGTTTTAGCAACACCTAATTTTGATTGTCAATTTAAATTAGCTGTAGATGCCAGTGATGTTGCTGCTGGCGGTGTTTTTTTTTTATAAGAAGGTAAAGATGGCATAGACCATTCAATTTGTTATTTTTCAAGAAAATTTAATAAACACCAGAGAAATTACTCCACCATTGAAAAGGAATGTTTGTCTCTGATTTTGGCTTTACAACATTTTGAAATCTATGTTACAGCTTCAATTCAGCCTATCATTGTATATCGTCGCAGTAATTACAAAATGTCGTATATCAAGTTTTGGCGGGAAATCATTTTTTTACAACAATACATTTGGCGGGTGATTCCCTACTGTTTTCCAAAATGTTGTAGATTTAAACCAATAGGAAGTGCTGAAAAATGACATGTGACAAAATATCCAATATCGATTGGTTGTTCAGTTGTAATTCCAAAATGTTGTATAAAATCAAAAACTTTTTGACACATTGCTGGAATGGCTGAAAGTGATGAAAACAAAAGGTAAGCATAATTAAGTAATGTTTTATTAGATGATGAAAGAATACAATTATACAAAATTAAACAACATAATGATTGGTATTTTATTTGATTGCTATTGACATTTGCAAAGAGTAAAAATGAGTTACAGATTAAGGCTGAAATGTTAACAAAATGTTGGTATAAATAAATTGGAGATTTTTTGACGCCTTTGGTTAACTGAGGTTGATTAGATTTTAACATTATTATTTCAAACACCCTGTCCAACAAAATAAAAAAAATACATACATCATTTTAGAATTGATATGTTCAATAGGATTATAATAGAATTTTGAATTATACGACATTTTGTCATTACCTGAATCAAATTGATCACATTGTAGAATATAGTCCAATAGATTTGTTTACATCTAAAGGGGTGGCTGTAACATATTTGCAGTTGGTATTAAGATCCACATACTGTCTATCTGTTATAAACCCGATACAATATAAATGTGTATAGTGATTACATGATTAAATATCCACATTATGAAATAATCAAAATAACAGTTTTGAACAATCATAATGTAGTCTTTATTTTTTATATTTTCAGCATCAATATAGAATGTGATGTTTCTACGCCTTCTGGTTCAGAAAAAGACTTAAACGAATTAGACAAGTGGATATGTGGAATTTGCAAAAAAACTACCAATTGATGTATTTAGACTTGATAATCAGCTACTGTATAACGAAACTGTTTTACTCACTGATGTTGATGGACAAGATTGGGTACGCTGTAATAAATGTGATAAAGGTTTCCATACAAACTGTGTAAATAACTTGCCAAAAAATGTTTGTCCATGCTATTTTAGATACTGTGGTTGGAATATATATATGTGTGAAAAGTGTTACTAATATAGCTTAAATTTGATAATAGTATTTCTGAACTACATGATGGAACCGTCTTCATACGTAGCGATGGCATTAAAAACCCAAAATGAACTTTTCACACAGTTTAGAATTAAAGGTGCCAATATTAAAGAAAAGAAATCAGACGATATAGAATGTTCTGAATCTGACTTGGAATCAAATTCTTCAGAAATGGACGATACCGTATTAGACCCAACATGGACACCAGATAAAGATGATTCCGGACAAGAAAACGAGATTTCAGATGAAAATGAAAAGATCAAAATAAAGTATAAGAAAGTGACACTAGAACAAAGACTAAGAAATACAAATCAAGAAGAAAACGTTAATAATAATAACACAAATTTTGATGATCATGTTAAGAGGAAACTTGGAGAAGACAACTGGCAAAAGAATAAAAACAAGAAACTCAGAATGCAGGGTGCACAGTATTTTTGGGTTGAAGAAGGGTGATGATGGCAAATATTCATTCACAGTAGCAAAGGAAAAGCGAAACGTTGGCCCTCGAGCCTGCACAAAAAGATGCAAACAGTGTCATATATTTACTGAAGAAGACAGAAATGGTATCTTTATCATGTTCTGTGAGAACATGAATTGGGAACAAAAAAGGGTATTTGTTACCAGCATGGTCGATAAAAAGAGCAGAAGATGAAAATGTGATTTTCCCCATAGGGTCCAATGTTAAACCTAAGTTCCGCGCTGGCAGCCATGTTTTTTATCGGATCGGAACGAAATGAGCAATCTTTGTAAAGGACCTTCCATACATCATTCCTGTAAAGTTTGATTGAATTTGCTTCTGTTATTTCAGAGGAGTAGATGAAAATGTGATTTTCCCATAGGGTTATATGTTAGACCAGGTTCCGTGCTGGCCGCCACGTTTTCATTGGATCAGAACCAAATGAGCAATCTTTGTTAAAGACCTTCCATTCATCATTCTTGTAAAGTTTGGTTGAATTTGCATCAGTGGTTTCAGAGGAGTAGATGAAAATGTGATTTTCCCATAGGGTCCAATGTTAAACCTAAGTTCTGCGCTGGCAGCCATGTTTTTTATCAGATCAGAACGAAATGAGCAATCTTTGTAAAGGACCTTCCATACATCAATCCTGTAAAGTTTCATTGAATTTGCTACAGTGGTTTCAGAGGAGTAGATGAAAATGTGATTTTCCCATAGGGTCCTATGTTAAACCATGTTCCGTGCTGGCGGCCATGTTTTTCATCAGGTCAGAACGAAATGAGCAATCTTTGTTAAGGACCTTAAGTACATCATTCCTGTAAAGTTTGGTTCAATTTGCTTCAGCCTTTTCAGAGCAGAAGATGAAAATGTGATTTTTCCCATAGGGTCCAATGTTAAACCTAAGTTCCGCGCTGGCGGCCATGTTTTTTATCGAATCAGAACGAAATGAGCAATCTTTGTAAAGGACCTTCCATACATCATTCCTGTAAAGTTTGGTTGAATTTGCTTCAGTGGTTTCAGAGGAGAAGATGAATATGTGAAAAGTTTAACGGACGGACGGACGGACGACGGACGCCAAGTGATGGCAATAGCTCACACTGACCCTTCGGGTCAGGTGAGCTAAAAAGCAGAAGAAAATTTTCTTACAAGTATTTCCTAAAGAAAGATGAAAAGAAAATTTCAGTTTGCAAAAAAAATGTTTTTGGCAACTTTAGGAATAGGTGAAAGACAACTATATGAGTGGTTGTCCAAAAGTTTGAGTGGCATACCAGATAAACCGAAAGAAAAAAACTTTCAGAAGAAACCCAGACGGTCCACAGATAGCAAAAGACTTTTTAGGCAGATTGCCAAAATTGCCATCACACTATTGCAGAGCTAATTCATCTAAACTATATCTAGAACCAGTTTTTACAAGTTTCAATGAACTCTATAGAGAATTTAAAAAGGAGTGTGAAGATAATGGAAAGAAAGAACTATCTATCAACAGTTTTAGAAAGATATTTGAGGAAAAGAACTTATCATTATTCCATCCGAAGAAAGATCAATGTGATGTGTGCTGCGGTCATGAGACACAAAATATTTCAGATGAAAGTTTTAACCTGCACATAGAACGAAAGGAACAGGCCAGAGCAAAGAAGGCTGAAGATAAGGAAAGAGCCTTAAATAGTGATTCTGTACAAGTGATTACCTTAGATTTGCAAGCAGTTCTGTTGTGTCCATATTTACAAGCCAGTGCGATGTATTACAAAACAAAACTTGCATGCCATAACTATACAATTCATGACATGAATAGTAGAGATGTTGTATGCTACTTTTGGGATGAGTCTAAAGCAGACTTGGCAGACTATATTACAAACCTTAAGGACTGTGTCAAAGAACTTATAATATATAGTGAAGGGTGCACGTATCAGAACAGAAACGTGACATTGTCAAACACTCTGCTATATTGTGCACACACAAAGAAAATAAAAATTGTTCAGAATATATTAGAGAAAGGACATACTCAGATGGAGTGCGACAGCATTCATAGCACTGTAGAAAGAAAGTTACGGAACAAGCCAATCTATACGCCACAATCATATATCGACTTAATAAAAACAGCTAGAGTTAATCAACCATACAGTGTTAAGTATCTGACATATGATTTCTTCAGAGACTTCACTGATTTGAAGTATTACACATCTAATAGACCAGGCAACAGGGTAGGCGACCCTGTTGTTACAGATATAAGAGTACTTTAATACACTCCTGACGGTTCAATCCAGTATAAATTGAAATTCACTGATAAATACATGGACCTACCAAGAAGATCCAAACAGTTATGTCCAGCAGATATAAATTGTCCAAAACAGCTATATGATTCAGCAGTGGCTATTAAGCGCACAAAGTACCAACATTTACAAGACTTGAAAGCAGTAATACCTCGTGATTTTCACCATTTTTATGACAATTTATCTTGGAAATAGAAATGTGTTGATATGGTTGAACTCGACGTGACAATAGTATTTGTTGAGAAATATAGTTTTGCCATAATTTTAGTTATGTTAACATGAATACTTAACATGGTCGATTTACTCTTTAGTGAATGCATTTAATTAAGTGTGTGTTAAACATTTTGGTTTTGATACGAGTTCTCATGTTAGTGCTTTACAATTTGAACATTGAACCTTTAAACTAGTTATGTTAAATATTTTGTGTTAATGATGAATGTTTCAATTTGTCTGAACAGGAAGTTCCATTAAATAAAACACTTTTATTTAATAGTCTTTGCATTATCAAGTAATGCTGAAATATACTGTCTGTCTGTCTGTTAAGTACCATTTAAAAGCAAAACTTGCAGCTATATGGTCCCACAAATAAAAACAAACTGCAACCTATACACAAACACGGTTATAATATTATATCTGCATGGTGGAATAAAGTCATTCATTGTGTGTTAGCCTATGGAACATCAGGATAATAGTTTTTACAAAATGTTGTATATACCATATTAGATTCAAAATTTTGATACAATATGTTGTATATCACCTGAGCGGTTGCTATACATTAAGAAATAAAAAAAAAATGCTGTTTTGTTGTCCCAAAGATATTAAATGATTTGAATTTTCACACTTATATCAAATTAGCATAAAAAAATGAAGCAAAAAATAGTTTTTTTCCTCTCCTGAAAAAAATGAAAAATTGGTTTTATTTGTTTTAAAACATTTTGTAATTACTGCGACGATATACTGATCATAATCCTCTTAAATTTATTCTTAAAATGAAAGATAAAAATCAAAGACTTTTGCGGTGGAGTTTGATTTTACAAGGTTTTAATCTAGACATTAGACATATTAAAGGAAAATACAATGGCATTGCAGATGCATTGTCAAGAGTTTAAATTTTTCTAAGACACCTTATTGTAAATAGATTTGTTTGCTATTAAATGTTTATCATTGCATTCAAACATGTTCTTTTATTTTGGTGGGGAGGGGAGGGGGGGTTTATATGTAATTAAATATTGTTAACATTCTATAATGCATTGTAGTGATTGTTTTTATTTTGTATGGCCTTAATATTATGTAATTTGTTTGGCCTAGTTATGTAACCTGTTCACAATAAACAATGGTCAAGATTATTACATCTTTCTATTTATATTCTATTCTATTTTATATAAATTTCTAGAATTTTAATTTAGTTTTTAACACATAAAAATTTCTAGAGGTTTTCCTTGCATAATCTTTTTGGTCATGTGATTATTTGTTGATATGGAATGATCCAGTCATATCTTGTGAAGATTTTTATTAATAAGGTAGCTGAAAAGGGTTAAGTCAGTCAGTTTAATATGTTTATACAAGATTAATTAGATTATATAGGATTATCACGCACATCTTTCGTATTGGAAATCGACATCATTTATTGTGAATATGTTATCAACTATTTAGTGAGGATTACATTAGGAATATTCATTTGGACATTTATTGGTGGGCTTCAGTCAACTGTAATTTTGGATATTTACTTGGACTTCATAATTGTCAGATAGGTCAAATTGTATACTTAATTTGTAAAATTATTATTTATTGTCTAATTAAAAAGTTAATTTGAGCCAGTTTTGTTTTATCATTGCTGACGTCAATTTAAAATAATTTATTGGTCATTTCTACCACATAACAATGTCAAGATTGCTTTTTTTGTTTTTTGGGGCTACTTTTTATTACTAAAAACAGTAAGTTATTGAATTAATTATTTCGAAATACATTTCTTCCAAGATGATGATTTAGTAAAAGTTAAGACTGAATGGTACTTTTTTAATTAAAAAAATGGAAAATATTGAAAACTTGTCACGATTTTTCATGATTCCTACGTTACTGCTACTTAAAAACTGCCTGGGAGTCAAACTAATTCTCGAAAGATATAAGTTATACCTTAAAAAGATACGTCTTCTAACAATATGATATAAAAAATCATGTATCAATAAAAAGGTATTGTACTCCTTAAAACTGTAGTTTTTGAAGTTCCAAATAACAAAGGTTCCTATGTTACCTATGTTCTAGCAAAATTACATGAAGGGATCGGACTAAAATGTTGGGCACTTATAAGAAACAAAGCACTTATGAATTTCCACTACTTGGTTATGAAATGACCACAGTCGATCTCAGATGATATTTCCTAAACTATGAAAAAAATCCCTACGTGAGCGATTCCTAAGTTACCGAATGACACAAGTGGAAAACTTATTGTTAAAAATTCCAAGGAATTTACTTTTGAAACAAAGTTTGCATGGACTTCCATCATTTCCATGACAAAGATGTAATGAAATACCATTTCTTGTGTAGATGTACCATCAGATAAAATAAATGATTACTACGTCAAAAAGACTTGCATTCATAAGTTGGTTTTCAAGTTTCCCCAATTTCTGTCATTTGCCCGCCATTTCAAAACAGTATAAGAGTATGAAGATATTATATCTGGGTATGATGACTCTTACGTTACTGTGACACTAGAAACAATAAAACCAGCAAAATATATGCTACCATAATATGTTGCTGATATTGTGGAATTTTTATACGAACACTCCTACAAACCAAAATAACACATGTCTATCATTATTTTACAACGCTCAATTTTGGGAATTTCAACAATCCAAATGCATGCTTTAAATGAGATTCACTGTGTAGCTTTGTTCAGCAATTAGCAATGACTTCCGCTCAAACCGGTTGTAGGGGCCGTCTTGAACTTGCTCTGAGGTATGAGTAGCTCATTGTTGAAGGCCTCATGGTGACTTCAAGATGAAGAACAACAATAAAAGCGTTGAACCATTGCTTGGTTTTACCATGTATTTGTAGAGATTTTGTCGCGAATGCATTTACTCCATATCCCTTCATTGTTACTTTTAGACAGGAGTTTGTCTCTCCTGCAGTGCGGAGTCCGTAAAAAGATTCCCCGTGAGAGAGATGTATGCTCTATATACATTTCAGTTATGGTGTACTTGTTCTTGAGAGAATTTTTCATATGGATGCACTATCATTCTTTCAAATTTTAGCTTTTTAATTTTTTGTAATTTAAAATTGTTTGTTCTGACCACCTGTTTATTGTACCCACGTCTCATGATTTTCTTATGCCAAGTTTTCTTACAATTAGCTCGATGAGTGCCCTGTGGTTGTTTAAATGTTGTGATCGTCTTTTACTAGTCTTTTTGTCGGGAAATTGATGACAGCGTTTGTAAGGCATTGTTTTTAAACCATCTTTATCTGATAGTAGAAACTGCACGATAATAAGAAAAATTCTAGCCACCCTCAAAGTACAAGGGCGGAAACAAAATGTACAATATTTTATGCACGGATATGGAGTAAATGAACATGAGACCATAACTCATATGTTAACTCCAACCGCAATAATTTTACAGTATTATTAGATATACAATTATGCATCGTATAAACCATATGAATTTGATTTCTGAATATGGCCTTTTCAGTGTCCACTTTTTTCAAGCTTTTAAAATAAAATGCGAAATAAATAAATAATCAATTAAAGGAGCATGTATCACTTTTAGTTTTTTCACTTCGTTTAATTTCAGGATTTTCGGGCACTTGTTAATTAGTATCTGAAGTGTAATATATGGAGGTTACCATTTTGTAATGGGGTGATGTGTTGACAGTTTTGTTTTTATACAAAGCAGTTTCCTTAAAGAGACCTCAGAAGTAATGCATAGGAAATAAATATTAGATCGTTTTGAACTTTTATTTTGGATAAACGCAATTAAGGGCGGACATAAAAATTAGCACATGGATTGACATTGATATCATATCAACAATCGGTATACAAAATTTGGCCTTTTGGGTTATCCATTTTGAAAGACAGACACTAAAATTTGATCTTTTGTGCCGAATTTGTGCATTGTATGTGTATCTATACGTCCACTTGCGACAATCTAAGTTGCTTTCATATAAATTCAAAATAAATGAATGAAAAATATTAATATCATTTTCAATGGAAATAAGTTTTATAATTATACATATATGTTAAACAATACAAAAAGTAACAATTTTAACTCAATTAAACGAGTGCTCAATTTCTATTGTTCCATTTATATCAACCGCTCCCTCGCCTGAAAAAAAGTAAATATATATACAAGATTGTGTTTTATTTCAGGTGTCCCTGACCTTGATATACAGAGTCTCTATAAGTAATTACATTAAACCTCTAAACCATTTTCCGAATATTTCTGCCTCACAGCCTTTCTCAGCGGAAGTTTATTGCATACTAGAAACGATGGTTACAACAATTATACGTGACAATAGCCAACATCATAAAGGACATGGAAAGGAAAGTCAGGTGCAGTATACCGTATTTGAAATTATTGCAGTTGGAGTTAACATATGTGTTATGGTCTCGTGTATATTTACTCCATATCATATCGTAAAATATTTCACTTACAATTGAACGCGTGTCACATATGAAGCTGGATATGCTTACCCTTCCGGAACATCTGGTGGCACTACTGATTCAAACTGTTAGTGTTTCATTTTTTGTGGCGTTTTTATGTAATGTTCTATTAATTTGTTTCATCTTCATCATTTACGTTTTCTGCCTGTTTGTGGTCCTTATATTGCCATGCACATTTATTTTGCCTATATCACTTTTGGTTGTTTCTTCGGTATTTATTTGGAGATTTATTTCCAGAATGTTTGATCCATCTTTTTATCAATATCATCTTTTTCTCTTTAATATAAGAAAGATAACAGGAAACACCTACAATGGCCGAAAACCACAGCACATGCCACAATCCACCGGGGAACCGCACAAGAAAAACAATAAAATGACAAAAGACAAACATGGACAACGATAGGAACTCGGGATAGCCGGACTTGGTAGGGTTAAACCGGTATATGGGTACCTAAACCTCCCCTTTCTCTATCCCGTTTCCCTATAGTATAATAAAACATACAAATAAAACCCAATACAGGTAGACCACTAACTCCAAGACAACAATCTTGAGAAGGAAAGTAAATTGCCGGCTAGCTCAGGGAGCCTAGTCTGCTGGTAAAACACTGTCGCACTACGGAATAAAGATCAAACTCAAAACTCCCCAAAGGGTTTGGTAAAGAATCATCATAGATTTCAGTAGACATCGGCAGTATCAGTGAGAGGTCTCTTTGTCATCTTTCAATAGATCCCTAGTTATTATTAGATTAGACACATACCGAATTCGACATTGCGCCGGACTTTCACTTACAATTGAACGCGTGTCATATATGAAGCTGGTTATGCTTACCCTTTCGGAACACCTGGTGACACTACTGTTTCAAACTGTTGTGATTTCTATTTCTGTGCTTTGTCTCTGTCTCACGTTATTGTTTTAAGTCTGGCGCCATTGTTTTCTGTGTTCTCGTTTTGGTCATGTCTTTGGACTTCAATTTTTGTGGATTTCCCTCCTTTGTTCCTTCGGTATTCTACTGCCGTTGTTTCTCTACAATCAAAACTACATTTAGAAGGTCATCGTAAATCTTATTACACGATAAAATAAACAAAACTGAGACTATGTTATATTAAGGATGGTCACTCCTCAAGTTTATTATATCAAGGATTTATCATTTTATTTATTAGAATATGCATCATACATCATTTTAAGCAAAAACTATTGATATTTTTGAGATTTAAACGCCTGAAATTTTGGCGGGAAATCGAACTTCTCTAGACTTTTCTTTCACTGTGCATTAAGGTAATCAACCTTTGATATGCGATGAAGGCATATCAAGAATTTCATCAAATTTTTTCAGAAGTCTATTGAAGATGTATACTATCATGTTTTGAAAAGAAAAGTGGGGGTCAGTGTGCAATTTTCAAATGCATAATAATGGATAAAATAAGAGAATTCCGAAAGTCAGAGATAGTTTCAAAAACCTGAGGAGTGACCATCCTTAAAACACATGTAATTTGTCATAAAAATCTTTATATTAACTGTGAAAGGATAAGGAATAATGTACGTGAGACAAACTCTTTACAAATTCATGGTAAAAACCCAGAAATGGAACAACCCTTTCATTGTTGTCCTTCATCTTGAAGTCACTATGAGGCCTCTTAATGAGCTTTGCTCATATCTCAAAGTAAGCTGAAAATGACCATTAACACAGGTTTGATCACATTCTATGCCAGACCCCCAACAACTCTACGCCTATATCTTTGCTTTTCTTCCTAAACAAACAGGCATTTTTCGGGACCCAGATATTCAAAAGCTTGAACCCGTCTATTTTGACAACCAGGACATGCCTGTCATTTCCTTCTCTTATGAAAAACCTACTAGAAACATTTTTTTCAATTACACTTCTATTACTTGTGATGCTTATTTTGAGAAAAACTACCCTAGCAGCTGAGACTGTTCCACGTCGCCATACCGCTATGACCCTTGTGGACATGTCTTAACGGGGAATCTTAACATCATAGTAGATAAAGAAGTTAGACAATTCTTTAGAAAAGGGCCTAAATATCGCCCACCTTCAAAAATAAACTGGCAAGCTTGTTTTGATATAATTAATGACGCTGTAACCAGTTATTGTAAAAAAAAATGGTGCAAACGGGAAAGTGCAGACAAGCATGCTCTAAATTTATCTAAAGATAAAATATTACCAAGGTCACCAACAGAATAAATTTTTATACAGATAATTATGATGAGTCACCTCCTAAGCTGTCTGTAAATAGAATTAAGTCTTAATTGAAGGATCTTGGTAAAAAAAAATATGTGTTTGTACCTGTTGACAAGGCTTCTAACAACGTTGCTATTTTCTGAAAGAAATACTACATCGATGTTCAACAAAACGTCAGACACTTTCAAACGTACCAATTGGGATGAAAACATGCTAACCAAACAACATAATAAGGATACAGATATGCTTAATGTTCCACCTAAAGATATCATCTTACCTACCATGTACTGGGTTCCGAAGCTTCACAAAAATCCCTTTAAACACCGTTTTATTTCTGCATCTAGTAAGTGTTCTACTAATAATTTATCCTTCGATTTAACTAGTTCACTTACTTGTATAAAGGAGTTGGTTATTAAATACTGTGGAAAAACTTATCAAAACTCTGGTGTAAATTACTTTTGGAGTGTAAAAAATTCTATTGAAGTTTTAGATAAACTACAATCAATTCAAAGACCAGTCTCATCTATTGACAGTTATGATTTTTCTACACTTTATACTACCCTTCCACATGATATGATTAAATCCAAATTGGGACAACTTATTAAATGGTCTTTTAAATTTTCTGATCTGCAGTCAATTTGCTCCGACAAAAAGCAAGGATTCTTCTCTAATATTACCTACAATAATCATTGTTCCTGGACATGTGATGATATGATTAATGCACTTAATCTTTTGCTGGACAATATTATTGTTCGTTTTGGCAACACTATTTATCAACAGGTCATAGGTTTTCCATGGTTACAAATTGTGCACCTCTAATTGCAGATCTTTTCCTTTTCTGTTACGAACGAGACTTCGTGAAAAAACTTCAAAACGGAACAAAAGAAGCTAACAATGATTCAAAATACTGCCCTTTTCTGGATCTAGCTATCATTATTGACTCTGGTAAAATAAAAACTAAAATATATGATAAACAGGATGATTTTGATTTCACTATTACTTATTTCCCTTTTCTTGACGGCGACATCCCTCTAGCTCCATCCTACGGGGTGTATATTTCTCAGCTGGTACAATTTGCAAGAGTTTGTTCTACTCTTGACGATTTTAATGAACGTAACCTTACTACCACAGCCAAACTTTTACACAAGGGTTACAGATTTCATGAGTTGTTGAATACATTTAAGACGTTTATAAAAGATATGAATATTTAATATCTAAATATGGTGTCACTCGTAAACAGCTTATTACTAAGGGCATTTCTTATCCTCGTTTTTAAGGAAATGTTGTTAAAAAATGCCAGAAATTGATTAAAAATCCAGAAAAGCTGGGACGAAACTTATATTCTTTACGTTGTAAGGGATATCGACAAGATATACTGCTTGCATCCGTTAAATTAACTTTGAGACCTAATGACCTGAACATTTTGCACACACACTGGCCTTTCACTGATACTGCGGATGTCTACTGAAATTTATGATGATTCTTGACCAAACCCTTCGGGAAGTTTTGAGTTTGATTTTTCTTCCGTAGTGCGACAGTGTTCTACCAGCATACTAGGCTCCTTGAGCTAGCCGTCAGTTTAGCGGCGAGCACCCTTGACCCATCTTCCAAAATTACGTATTTTGTTTTCTTTCCTTTCAAGATTGTGGTCATGGAGTTAGTAGTCCTCCTGTATTGGGTTTTATTCGTATGTTTGTTATACTATAGGGAAACGGGACAGATAAAAGGAAGGTTTGGGTGCCCATAAACCGGTTTAACCCTACCGCTGGCTTTTGCTAGTGCCGATACCAAGTCCAGCTGTCCCGAGTTCCTATTGTTTTCTACGTTTGTCTCTTGTCTTATTCGTGTTTTTCATGTATAGTTCCATGACAATTTGTGGCATGTAATTATAATTTTCAGCCATTGTAGGTGTTTCCTGTTATCCATCTTTTTACAAAAAGAGCTGGCACGGTACACTTTCAATCGCTACCATATCCACAATTAAATTGTTGCTTTTATAATTGGTTCTTTAATTAAATTAGTTACCAAAGAGTGCATTTTTATAAGACTTTTGACCATCTTTCCAGGTTTAGAACTATATTTGTTAAATTGACAGGACTTTATCATGGAATTTAGCAAAATTTGGTTTTTTCTGCTTTTTCGTAAATTTGATCATTTTTTTAGAAAATAAAAATATTCTGCAATTTTCAAAGCAAACCTGGTGCCAAACTTTAGTTATTGAAATTTCTAACGGTCTGATTTATTTCATTTTCACTTTGTAAACATATCGACATATTTGTCTAACTCAGTGTTTTGTTTAATTGTTAAATTACAAATCTAAACTCGATAAAACAACAACTGTTACAACAGCTGAATACCAAAGCAACAAAAAAGTGGTTTTTACAAAATCAAAGTCCAGGGACATGACAAAAACGAGAATAGAGAAAACAAAAACAAAAGAAGGACACAAAGCACATAAATAAATAACCCCACCGCAATTTTTGCGCCTGTCCCAAGTCAGAAATATGTTGGTGATTGGCTTGTCCGTGTCTTCTTACAAAATTTTAGTTTCTTGATATTCTGGTTATTGGATGTGGTTTGTTTTCATTGATTTATTCACTTTTTTACCTTTTCGGGGCCATTTAGGGCTTGCTATATGGTGTGAGGTTCCTCACTGTGTTGAAGACCGTACGGTGACCCCTAGATGCTTTGTTTTGGGTCGCTTTAACCTGGATATGGATGTTGTCTCCTTGACATTTACCCCATTTCCTTTCTTTTTCATAATTAAATAGTGTAAACTCCCTTAAAACCAAGAGTAACAAAAATGATTATTTGTTCGGTTATATTGACTTTCATAAAGATTATCATTTACGACAAATGGACGATTTTAATTTCCCTTAAAATAGCAATATTCCGACTTCTTTGCTTAATGAGTAGGAAAAAGAAGGGAAACGGGGAATGTGTCATAGAGACAACGACCCAAAGGGGAGCAACAACAACCCAAAGCCACCATTAGATCTTCAATGAACGGTGAGGAAACCCCACACCAAACGGCATTTCGGAGTTGGCCCCTAAATAAAGAGTAATCAAGTTCAGCGAAATAAGCATCATCCTAGACTCACATAGACATAAAGTGAACTAACTAGAAAACAGACAAGACACACAAAGGCTAAATAAATTTCCTGACTTAGGACAGGCGCAAACCTGCTGCGGCGGGGTTAAACTAGTTTTATTGGGCCCAAACCTTCCCCCTATAGCCAATGTGATAGATCAAAAAACAATCGTAACAACAGTAAAATTCAGTTGGCAACAGGACTGAGTCAACTGTGAAAAATGAAACTGAAAGAACTAAATATACGGACAAAAACATGAAATCACAAGAGACTACTAACGGTTAACTGACATGCCATCTCCAGCCCTATTACCAATTGACAAATTAAGTTATGTACCCTCGGTATACAGCTTCCATCAAGATCCCTTCTTGTGAGGAGTTTAGCATAATGATTTCATGTATATACCGGAATACATAACCCGTGCCCATGCAATACTGATTTTAGAAATTTAGAATGTGTTTAGTTAAAATGCAAAGACCCTATCAAAAAATCAATGTTAATACCAAAGAAGGCCATACGTAATGACTTGACGACAATACCGTAATTATAACCCTTGTGAATTAGACGATTTAAAGGTTTTATAAGTTTGTTAGGCGAGTGTAAGTATTTTTTACTCTTATGTAAAACATTACCGTAAAATAAGGGATGTGAAATGCCAGCCTTGATTAGATGTTTACAGGTTGCGTTGTATTTATGAACTAAGTCTTTATATCGATGTTAAATTTAGTAAAGGTTTTAACTAGTTTATGATAACGAAAACCTTAATGTAATAGTTTTTTTCAGTTATGAAAAGATTCCGTTCATTAAATTCGCAAACTTTATTACATACTCGAGCAAATCGAACAAGTTGAAATATGTAAACACCATATGATGGCGCTAATGGAACATCGCCATCCAGAAATGGATAATTAACTATGGGAAAAGAAAAATCGTCCCTTTTATCATAAATTTTAGTATCTAATTACTATGCGTTATATCAAAATTGATGTCTAAGAACGGACAATGATGATTATTAGAATTGGCTTTATTCAAAGTAAGTTCTTTAGGAATGTCCTTAAATACGTATTGAAGTCGTCATTATTTAAAAATAAAATATCATCCAAATATCGGAAAGTATTGTTAAACTTTTCAATTAAATGCTGTTTAGATGGGTCTTTGCTGATGTTGGTCATAAACTGAGATTCGTAGCAGTACAAAAAGAGGTCCGCTATAAGTGGTGCACAATTGGTACCCATAGGAATTCCTATAACCTGGCGATAAATAGAGTTACCGAAACGAATGAATTTATTGTCAAGTAAAAATCCAAGTGCTGAAATCATATCAAAACAAGTCCAATTAATTGAGTTCCTTTGTTTTGTATTACTAAAATGTTTTTGAAAGGAATTAGAACAAATATATTCACAACCGTATTTTTTGAATACTCATTGAATAAGACGTCTGATTTTTTCTTTTATAAGATTATGAGGTAAGGTAGTAAAGAGGGTAGAGAAATCAAAACTTTCAAGGGATTCGAAAGGGGCATTATAGGCATTTAATTTATCGAGAACTTCCAATGAATTTTTTACACTCCAAAAATGATTGATACCACTGTTTTCATATACTTTGTTACAGGAATTTATAACCAGGTTTTTAATAGCAGTCAAGGTATAAGTGAGTATAATAGAAACTTTAGTAGTAGAACAGTGACTAGATGACAAAATGAATCTAGATTTATATGGCGTTTTGTGGAGTTTAGGAACCCAGTACATGGTTGGAACTGTTTTACTATCAGGTTTAGCCTGTAAAGATGTAGCTGTTAGAAAATGTATGTTTGTAATTTCATTTTCCATTAAATGGGTTAATTCAAAAGTATTTGAACTGGTAATTTCTTTTTGGAGTACTTCTATGTAATGTTTACGACAAACTATAATGATATTGTGTATATTTCACAATTGATTCTTTACGCTATAGTAACGAATAGAGCTAGAGCTAACACAAATTATACAGACTTTTTCATTCGACATAGGTGTGTTCTTGACCGCCTTATTAATCAGGGTTTCAAAAATTTCCGTTTCATACGATCATTAAAAAGTTCTTTCAGTTGATAGATATCAGTCCCTTGTGGAAAGATTTGAAGTTTCGGTCCGAACTTTGATTCAAAATTCTTTTTTTACTTAATACTGGGATGATCATTTCTTTTTACTGTCTACTACCTTTCAATGATGATTGCTGTGGAGTTGGTACTGGACACTAACATAATAGAAGGAGAGGTTAAACGTGCCATAAAACCGGTTTAACCCCCTCACCCATTTCTTTTGAAATGTCTTTACCAAGTCAGGACCATTACAGTCTACAATTTTCCTCTGAATTTCCCTCTGCTTTGTCTTTTTGCCTCTTGGACGTTGGCTCTTGACAATGCTGTTGGGTAATTTTCTTATTACACACATAAGCTAAAGCTTGTTTTGGTTAAGGTTGCGCAATATAGTGTAAAACTAAAACTGAGACAATGTTATATTTGTAATTCGTCATAAAAATCTTTATATTAACTGTGAAAGGATAAGAAATAATGTACGTGAGACAAAAATGAATGGTAAAACCCAGAAATGGAACAACAATAATTCATTGTTGTTCTTCATCTTGAAGTCACTATGAGGCCTTTAGCAATTAGCTTTACTCACATCTCAAAGTAAGCTGAAACAACGGCAGTAGAAAACCGAATGAATAAGGGAACCGATGACTACAAAAATCGAAGTCCAACGACATGGCAAAAACGGTAACAGCTAAAAACAAAGACAAAACAAGGACGTGAGACAGCTACAATGCAGGGAAATAAAAAGATAACTTTAAGAACGAACTAAGGCATTCATAGTGTGAACTCCCATGAAATTCGGGAGTGACATCAGGTGCTCCGGAAGGGTTAGCATGTCCTGCCCCCGCTAGCGACTACCGTCACACTATCAGGTAAGTATATATTGTTTTGAAAGATCTATTTGGTAATGGATTGGTTAATGTCATTTTCTAACCCTTAGACAAAACCAATTGGTTTATGTTATATGCTACTTCTCTAACCCTCTGACAGTACCATGGTGAAATTTAAATCTCTTTAGTAATCAAACACTCACAAGGACAAATCAGTAGCACGAACATCCCTTAAGAAGACAAAACTTAAATTGTGCAGATGATGTACATGACAACACGAAAAACTAAAGCACTGACAGTGTGAACTCCCATAAAAACCGAGGGTGACATCGGGTGCTCCGGATGGGTAAGCATGTCCTGCTCGCTCCGCTAGCGGCACCCGTCACACTATCAGTGAGTCAATCCAGGGTTGAGTCAAATCCGGTTATGTCAAATCCGTGAAGACATGAAATCTAGCTGAAAATGTCCGTTTTCATTTGAATACAGACACGTCATATCTGTCAATGATGTCATGGTGACGGCCATAAAATTTCTGAAGGGACGAAAGCAACAAAGGCTGAACAAATCCCTGACTAAGCAGCTTTTGGGACAGTGTTTTGCTCTAACTAAACAGTCACTATAAACTGCAAGCCCGACACTAACGAATCAACTGTGAACTGTACACTCCATAGGCTGCAGAGGTAGGTATATTGCTGCTCAGAAAGGGAAAGTTCACAATTGGGGAGTCAAAATTATCAGGTTTGTCATACAGCTTAGATTTCAAACGTCCATTTTCGTCAATGTAAATTAAAAGATCTAAATACGAAGCTGAACTAGGTGTATCAATAGTCTCTTTACTTTCAAGCTCATTGGGATAGATCTGATGTAAATATTCCTTGAATTTAGGATTATTATGAGAAAGTAAATCGTCTATGTAGCGGAAGAAGAAATTAAAGAACTGGGTTAAGTGATTTTTTTGGTGTTTTTTTCTCTGTATAAGCCCTTGTAAAAAATTCACCTCATACGAAAAAAGGAAGAGATCAGCTAAAAGTGGCGCGCAGTTAGTTCCCATGGGAATCTCGATTGTCTGTTGAAAAACACGGCCACCAAATTCGACAGAAATATTACCTTTTAAAAATTCAAAAAAACTTGATTGTGTCATTCTCAGTAAATGACCATTAGCATATGTTTGAGCACATTCTTTGCCAGATGCCGAACAACTCTACGCCTATATCTTTGCTTTTCTTCCTAAAAACACATAGAGAGCACGGTACACTTTCCATCGCTATATATCTTCAATTTAGTGTTTGCTATTATAATTGCTTCTTTCATTAAATTAGTTACCAAAGAGAGCATTTTTATAAGACTTTTGACCAACCCTCCAGGTTTAGAACTATTTGTTAAACTGACAGGACTTTACGATGGAATTTAGCAAAATTTGTTTTTTTTTGCTTTTCTCCAATTTGATCATTTTTTAAGAAAATGAAAATATTCAAAGCAAACCTGTAATAATGGTGCCAAACTTTAGTTATTGAAATTTTTAACGGTCTAATTTATTTCATTTTCACTTTGTAAACATATCGACATATTTGTCTGACTCAGCGTTTTGTTTTATTGTTAAATTACAAATCTCCATTCGATAAAACAACAACTGTTACAACAGCTGAATACCAAGGCAACAAAAGATGTGGTTTTTACAAATATCAAAGTCCAGGGACATGACAAAACGAGAATAGAGAAAACAAAGACAAAAGAAGGACACAAAGCACAGAAATAAAAAAAAACTAATTAAAAAGTGTAAACTCCATTAAAAACAAAAGTGACAACAAACTAAGTACCGAAGTAACTGTAAATTTTGATTCTGCATATGCGCATTTCGACAACTTATGTGTCTTCAGTGCAGATAAAATCTAAACGTTTGGAAGACCATAAAGTCAAAAATGTGTAAAAAAACTGATAGAGAACAAATTACCAAAAATGATCTGAATGGAAAGCCAAAAAACTCCTTAGTTTCAACAAAATTTACAAAAATTAGATATTGTAAGGTTCCAAATGGAATAAACAAAAATGATTATTTGTTTGGTTATATTGACTTAAATATAGATGAGGGTCCTCAGGGGGGGGGGTCCTAGGAATCAAAGAATCATTAAATTTTTGCCTTGGTAATCAAATAATCATTAAATCTTTGCCTTGGTAATCAAATAATCATTAAATTTTTACCTAGGTAATCAATACATTTTTGGCTTAGTAATCAAACAATATTTAAAAATGCAATCTAATTATCAAATAATGATTTAGTAAATGCCCTTGTAATCAAATAATCTTTTTTAAAAAAATGTCCTGATAATCAGGTAATCAAGAAACACCTGATGGGCCTCATAGATTATCATACGTTTTTCAAAAGTTTCGAAGTTATGGTATAAATTGTTTCCCCTTTGACAATTCGTCAGAATGTTGCTTTTTCACAAATGAGAATATGCATTTTTGAGTTGACCGAACTGACAAACACTGACCTTGATACATTGACAGCGTGGCGGGTGTCAAGCGTGGAGTAGATATTACTTGATAATACCTCTATTTTTGTAGGGGTTCACAATGCCAGTGCTTAATAGTATTGTGGTGTTCATGTGTATTTTTGGTAAACAGAATTATCTGTCGTTTACAAAGCTACTTTATCATTCTATATTTATCTTTTACTGATCTGACTTTTGGTATTGGTAATTAAATGTTGTTAATATTCTATAATGCATTTTATTCATTGTTT
>MJUU01006369.1:0-20366 GCA_002080025.1 Modiolus philippinarum
AGATCACAGAATTTTATGAAGAAAGACGAAGCAAAACACACCAAACTTTCAGAAATGAAGAATAATTTGGCACATTCTAATTTTATGGTAAGTTATGCATTTCTTCAATTAAATCACCAGTGACTATTTTTAACCGGGTTATTAAAATGGTTTAAATGGCGGGCGGGCGGGCGGCTGCCAAATGGGTACATCATTTGTCCGGAGCAAATCTCCAAAAGTATTTTAGATATGAAGTTTTTATTTTGCAGATCAATTGTACATATATCAAAGGTGTGCATGATACTTTGACTTGATTTTTGATGATTCATGTCAAAAATACCAGTTGTTGAACTTAGTCATTTTTACTTCAAATTTTTAACATTAGGGTACCCCCTTTGTCCGGAGCAAATCTCCTACAGTATATGAAACAGGAAGTTTTTATTTTGCAGATCACTTGTACATATATCAAAGGTGTGCATGGTACTTTGATTTTGATTTTTGATAATTCATGTCAAAAATATCAGTTGTTGAACTTAGTCATTTTTACATCAAATTTTTAACAATAGGGTACCCCTTTGTCCAGAGCAAATCTCCTGCAGTATTTTAGACAGGAAGTTTTTATTTTGCAGATCAATTGTACATATCTCAAAGGTGTGCATGGTACTTTGATTTTGATTTTTGGTAATTAATGTAAAAAATATCAGTATTTGGACTTAAGTCATTTTTATGTCAAATTTTTAACAATAGTGTAACCCCTTTGTCTGGAGCAAATCTCCTACAGTATTTGAGGCAGGAAGTTTTCATTTTGCAGATCATTGTACCTGTATTAGAGGTGTGCACAGTACTTTTATTTTCCTTTTTGATCAAAATCCAACTTGCTGAACATTCAGAAATATAGGCTAGTTTGGTGGAAGGTTAAACATTGAAAATTAATGAAAATTACATTTTAAATATTCAGGGTCAACCCATGTGTAAGATATATTGTCCATGTAAAAGAAAACCCGTTTTGCTGTCACATTGACAGCTTTTCTCTTGTTAGTTTATTTTATTTAGGGCGTGGGATGGTGTATAATTGGTCAGCTTGTTTGTTTTCTTCTATTTTTTGGTTCTATATTTTGCTTCTTTAACTGCTTTGTTTTGAAATATGGCAATAGTTTTTAGCTCACCTGGCCTAAAAGGCCATGTGAGCTTTTCTCATCACTTTGCGTCCGTCCTCTGTCGTCCGTCATCCGTCCGTCGTCCGTCCACAATTACAAAAAAATCTTCTCCTCTGAAACCACTCAGCCAATTTTGATGAAACTTTGGTGGAATGTTCCCTTTATGGTCCTCTTCCAAAATTGTGTCCGATGACCCCGCCCTCAAACCAAGATGGCCGCCAGGCTAAAAATAGAAAAAAGGGGGGATGAAATTTAAAAATCTTCTCCTCTGAAACTACAAAGCCAATCTAAGCCAAACTTTCTTGAAATGATCCTTGGGTGGTCCGTTTTCAAAATTGTGTCCGATGACCCCGACCTCCGATCAATATGGCAGCAAGGCTAAAAATAGAAGAAAGGGGGGATGAATTTTGAAAATCCTCTCCTCTGAAACTATCATTTGGATTGTAACCAAACTTTGCTAAAATGGTGCTGTGGTGGTCTCCTTCCAAAATTGTGTCCGGCATTACCGACCTCTGACCAAGATGGCCGCCACAGCCGATCAAAGTTTAACATAGAACCCTATGGGAATTCCGTTGATTTTTTTTTCTGAAACTACTCGCTCAGTTGGAACCAAACTTTGTTGGAATGGTCACCAGGTGGGTCCTTTTCAGAATGGTGTCAGATGACCCCTTCTGCCAACCAAGATGGCCGCCTAAGCCGAACTTAGTTTAATATAGGACCCTTTTGGAATTTAATTGATTTTTTTTTCTGGAACTGCTCACTCACATTGAAACCAAATTTTGGTGGAATGGTATTGTCCGATTTCAATGCCATTTGGTTTCCAAATCGGTCTTGATGTCATAACTTCAAAACTGATGTTAGAAATTGTTCGTTGACCGCCATTTTTAAAATGGCTGCCAAAAAAAGGCAGGAAAATTCTACATTGTCCGATTTCAATGAAATTTGATTTCCAAGTAGATATTGATGTTGCGACTTCAAAACTGGTGTTGAAAATTGTTCGTTGACTGCCATTTTCAAAATGGCTGCCAAAAAAGGCGGGGAAAATTCAACATTGTCCGGTTTCAATGACATTGGGTTTCCAAATCGGTTTTGATGTCATAATTTCAAAACTGATGTTAAAAATTGTTCATTGACCGCCATTTTTAAAATGGCCGCCAAAAAAGGCTGGAAAATTCTACATTGTCCGATTTAAATGAAATTTGATTTCCAAGTAGATATAGATGTTGCGACTTCAAAACCGATGTTGAAAAATGTTTGTTGACTGCCAATAACAAAATGACATCTCAACTTCAAAACTGGTGTGGAAAGTGGTCCTTATCAAGAACTTTTTTTGTCAAAAAAGCCCAATAAAGAAATATAGTAAAACATGATCAGACTTAAAAAACAGTTAAAGATATAGGAGGTGTTTGAGCTACGAAAGTTTGAGAAACTGAAGATCAACTGTATAACTTACAATGTTACCTTGATTGTGGCAACTGAAACCCAGGTGAGCGATACAGGCTCCTGGGAGCCTCTGGTTTTGTTTTTTTGATACTTATTATTGTGTTCTCCATTGTAACTTATAATTTTAACATTGTATTTATTTATTAAGGTCATGATAAAAAAAAGGTCTGCCCCTGAAAACAAAATGCTCAATTTTGGTCATTTTCTTCAAAATTTACAACATTTTTCACTATTATTCTTAAAAAATTTTTAAAAAACATAACTTTTCTGTTCCCTTTAGGTTTTTTTTAAAGATCAAATAAGAATCTATAAATTTTTATGGCCTTACTTGTATTTCAAAAACTTAAATTCATAATATAGTAAGATTGTTCACAGTTATTAAAGATGACAAATTATTATCAATATATCATGTAGAAAGAATTTTGAGAATATTGATGAAAGGGAGGCAACTGGTAATGCACATTAAGTGCTTATTTGTTATTGCAGAGTGGATTGTTCTTTGATGGTATTATCCATGATAACCTCCAGGTAGAAATGTTTGGAAAAAATGCCTACTATTCAAGAACTATGCCTACAGACCCAAAGAATGCAGCGGCAAAGGATGACCCTGTTTACATAGAGAACCTTACTTGTAAGTTTTGGTATATAATTTTCTTTCTTGCGCTTACTACCAAAGAGATTGGTTCAAATGAAGCTGTTTTATACAGTTGTAAGGTTTTTGTTGGTGCGTATTTTGCAAGACAGTCATATTCTCGTGAGGTTGTCTCCTATGGTCAAAGAATGGAATAAGATTACAAAGCAGTTTTGACATAATAATTTCAACTAAACTTTAAGCTCAAAATCTTACCAAAAACATAGATATTTGTTCCAATATCTTAATGTCAGATGTATCAAAAATGTGTCAACAAAGTGAAATCTAAATTAGATTTCAGTGCCATCCAAGAAATAATAGAGTAGAAATAAATAAAAACTGCCAGCCTGCAACTTATCTAAAGTGTATAAGGCTTGAGAAACAAACAAGTTGTTTCAAATGGCCTAAAATTAAAAATTATATCACCATGGATGACATTTTATGTATGAATATTACAGATATTTTTTTTTTATTTATGTAAACATACATGTATTTTTTTTTTTATTATTTATTTAAACACATTTTACAACTTGTCAAACTTGAAGTTAAAAGGACTACACATGTTTTAATATTTTGTCGGTACATATATTATGGGGTAGTCAGAAGGCTACAGATAAAATTAAGACAATCTTGCCCTTAATTCCTGTATGATTGAGTCAGATTTGATAACCTTGACCTGCAAATTTTCTGTTGATGTACACAATGTACTATGATTAGATGAAACTGTAATACAGACCAACATTTCTTGTAAAATTCGCCCTCACTAGGCTGACATTTCTTACATGATTGACTCAGATGACATTTAGGTAACCTTGACCTACATCTGTCCTAAAATTCACCCTCATTAGGTAACCTTGACTTAAATTTCTTGCAAAATTCACCCACATTAGGTACCCTTGACCTACATCTATTGCATAATTTACCCAGATAAGGTAACCTTGACCTAAATATGTTGCAAAATTCACCCATTCTATGTAACATTGACCTAAATCTCTTGCAAATTTCACCAACATTATGTAACCTTGACCTACATCTCTTGCAAATTCACCCACTTTAGGTAACCATGACTTAAATTATTTGCAAAATTCAGTTCACTGACTTATGGTGACCAAGACTTACATTATTTGTAGGATTTACTTAGATTAATAACTTAGACATGCATATGCTAAAGAAAGGAAATACAGTCGAACCTCGATAAGTCGAAGTTGAATGGACCATCGAAAATTGTTCGAGGTATCCAAGGTTCGAGACATCCGAGGTATGGATAAGGACATTTTTTCCCTGTGAGATAAACAACAGACAAGAACGTAACATGGTCTTATTTTTGTTAAATGCATTTCTGGTTGATGTACACACTGTGACTGTTGCATATTTGTTGGAAAAAAATTGATAATAAACAAAAGTATGAGCATGAATGCATTATAAAATTTTTTTGTCAGAGAGTCCAAACACATATTACATAATGGGTAAGTGCCAACATAATTTTCACAATGCAAATATTGAAACGAAACTAGCCTTGAATATTTCTGAAGAAAATGTGGACTGTTTGGCATTGAGTTGAAAAGCTCTTTTTTTAAAATAAAAGCTATAATTATACTCCTTTATAATCACAAATTCCAATTTATTTACGCTTGGGTCATTCATTGGGTTCCGACAAAAAATTAAAGAAAAGTGCGGTTGAGTTCCACTTGGACACGCATATCTGACAAAAGACATTTACACGTTAGACATTTAATTAATGATTGACAACGATGTGTAGATCAATTTATTGGAAATGGTACTGTTCTTTCTCGAATGCATAATTAAACTTCGACATATCGAGGTAAAATTGAGTTTGAAATTTTCTACAGGACCATACATTATACTCGAGTTATCCGAGATTTCGAATCAACCAAGTTCGAGTCATCAGAGGTAAAAATGCATTAATCAAATGGGAAATTTGCCAGGACCGCAAATTTACTTCGACACATCTGAGTTTTCGAGACAACCGAGTTCGACACAACAAGGTTCGACTGTAGGGTAAATGTCAAGGAGACAACATCCCCTCTTCAGGTTAAAACAAAGCATCTAGGGGTCACCATACGGTCTTCAGAACAGTTAGGAACCTCACACCATTTAGCAAGCCCTAAATGGCCCCAAAAAGAGTAAAAAGGTGGAAACAAACCACATCCCATAACCTGAATATAAGGAAACTAAAATTGTATAAAAGGACAAGGACAAGCCAATGACCAACATATTCATGAATGCATTTCCTGCATAATTAACCCACATATTCACAAGCTTACATTTCTTGCAGAATTGTCTCAAATAAGGTTAATTAAGAATACATTTCTTACAAAATTAACGCAGGTTAGGTAAATTGATCTTCATATCTTGAATGATTGACTCCGATTAATGCTTGTGTTTGGGATCAGATCTATAATGCTACATTTCATACATTGATGATCTTTGTTTGGTTGGGGTGTTGTTTACCGGTACAGTCAAACATGCCTTAGCGACCACCTCTAATAAGCAAAAACGTGTCTTATACGTATGACACTAATTTTAATATCCCTTCATAGTGTTTTCTTTGTAAATCGAACCTGTATTAAAAGTCCTCCTCTCTTATGTGACCCTATTTTGAGGTCACAAGACAGCTTTGACTGTATGTACAGTGTACTGTAGCTTCAGCTGCCTTGTATCTGAATGTTATTATATACAAATAATGTAGATTGATTACAAGTTTTCATGGTTAAGCAATATGTAAAGATCTGTCTTAATTCTATTAAATGCATATATGTTTTGTTACAAGGTTGGAAGAATAGAGTATTCAATACATGGACATCAGGAGGATATATGGTTATGAAACACTATTCGTAAGTCTATTTTTTAGAATAACGTGGACAGTATTCTAAACACTATTCGTAGGTCTATTTTTATTCTATATTAGAAGGGGGAACTTCAGTATCACAAATTGGGATAAGTTCAATATATTGCAGATAATATAAACATAGATATATATATATTTTATTTAGCTGCCACTTATTAAAACATGAAATATCTGGAAAACAAGGTCAATAGCATCATTTACATGTATCTAATTTTGTCTTCTTATGATTTTATTTTATGTGCACAGAAGAGACATAAGTTATCAAAGTGACTATCTGTGGAAACTAAATTTAAAATAACTCGGTATACTAATATTTTTTCCTTATCAATGATTCTTACATTTAAAGTGTTATTTTCAAGTGGCAGAACTTCTTGAATTCACCACACTACATTCTTAATATAGGCAAATATCATTTAGTCAGATAAAATTTCAGGTAAGTGGTCTCCTTGTATTTTGCCTGGACCAGCTGCATGCATGTAACACAAAAGTACTAAAACAAATTCTGAAGTACTAAAATAAGGAAGTTTATGTTTTCCTTGGAATATTTGTTCAGGATTATTATTATAGTTTTGGCATTTTTTATAATTTACAGGTCAGCTGATAGTTCTAGAGGTATAGAGATGGTTAGGTAAGTTCATAGAGAGTTTGTTCATATTATTTGATTTCGTTATTTATTAATATTTTGTATTCATGCAGTAGCAAGTACTGAAAATATTTGCTCTAGCTCATACAAATTACTGATGAAACAAGAACATAGAAATTGTGTATTTTATTGCTACAGAACATGATGACTCCATTGATACACAATGAAGATGCTATCTTCATTGTGTATCAACGGAGTCCTCATGTTCTGATAGTAAATGGAGACAACCTGTTTTTATTAGCTCACCTGGCTATAGCCAGGGTGAGCTTTTGCCATCACTTGGCGTCCGTCGTCCGTCCATCGTCCGTCATAAACTTTTCATTCAAAGATCTTCTCCTCTGAAACCACTGAGCCAAATGGAACCAAACTTGGTCACAATAGTCTTTAGGTGGACCCCTTTCAAAATTGTGTCCGGCAGGTTCGCACCATATCCAAGATGGCCGCCAGCGGGGAACATAGATTAACATTGGACCCTATGGGAAACACATTCAAAGATCTTCTACTCTGGAAGTACTAGGCCAATTGAAACCAAAGTTAGTCACAATAGTCTTTAGGTGGTCCCCTTTCAAAATTGTGTCCAGCAGGTTTGCATCTAATCCAAGTTGGCCGTCAGCGGGGAAAATAGTTTAACATTGGACCCTATGGGAAAACACATTCAAAGATCTTCTTCTGTGGAACTACTTGGCCAATTGAGACTAAACTTGGTCACAATAGTCCTTAGGTGGTACCCTTTCAAAATTGTGTCCGGCAGATTCGCACCTCATCCAAGATGGCTGTCAGCGGGGAAAATATTTTTACATTGGACCCTGTGGGAAAACACATTCAAAGATCTTCTTCTGTGGAACTACTTGGCCAATTGAAACTAAACTTGGTCACAATAGTCCTTAGGTGGTACCCTTTCAAAATTGTGTCAGACAGATTCGCACCTCATCCAAGATGGCCGTCAGCAGGGAAAATAGTTTAACATTGGACCCTATGGGAAAACACATTCAAAGATCTTCTTCTCTGGAACTACTTAGCTAATTGAAACCAAACTTGGTCACAATAGTCTTTAGGTGGTCCCCTTTCAAAATTGTGACCATCAGGTTTGCACCTAATCCAAGATGGCCACCAGCTGGGAGCATAGATGAACATTGGACCCTATGGGAAACACATTCAAAGATCTTCTACTCTGGAACTACTAGGCCAGTTGAAACCAAACTTGATCACAACAGTGATAAGGTGGTCCCCTTTCAAAATTGTGTCTGGCAAGTTCGCACCTAATCCAAGATGGCCCCCAGCGGGGAACATAGATTAACATTGGACCCTATAGGAAACACATTCAAAGCTCTTCTACTCTGGAACTACTTTGCCAATTGAAACCAAACTTAGTCACAATAGTCCTTAGGTGGTCGCCTTTCAAAATTGTGTCCGGCAGGTTCGCACCTAATCCAAGATGGCCATCAGCGGGGAACATAGATTAACATTGGACCCTATGGGAAACACATTCAAAGATCTTCTACTCAGGAACTACTCAGCCAATTGACACCAGACTTGGTCACAATAGTCCTTAGGTGGTACCCTTTCAAAATTGTGTACGGCAGATTCACACCTTATCCAAGATAGCAATCAGGGGGGAAAATAGTTTCACATTGAACCCTATGGGAAAACACATTCAAAGATCTTCTTCTCTGGAACTACTTAGCCAATTGAAACTAAACTTGGTCACAATATTGTGTAGGTGGTCCTTTTCACCTAATCCAAGATGGCAGTCAGCGGGGAACATAGTTTAACATTGGACCCTATTGGGAAACACATTCACAGATCTTCTCCTCTGGAACTCTATGCCCAATTGAAACCAAAGTTGTTCACAATAGTCCTTAGGTGGTCGCGTTTCAAAATTGAGTATTGGCAGGTTTGCACCTCATCCAAGATGGCAGTCAGCGGGGAAAGTAGTTTAACATTGGACCCTACGGGAAAACACATTCAAAGATCTTCTTCTCTGGAACTACATGGCCAATTGAAACCAAACTTGGTCACAATAGACCTTAAGTGGTACTCTTTCAAAATTGTGTCAGGCAGGTTCGTACCTCATTCAAGATGGCCGTGTCAGTGGGGAAAATAATTTAACATTGGACCCTATGGAGAAACACATTCAAAGATCTTCTCCTCTGGAACTACATGCCCAATTGAAACCAAACTTGGTCACAATAGTCCTTAGGTGGTCCGTTTTCAAAATTGTGTCCGGCAGGTTGGCACCTAATCCAAGATGGCTGCCAGCGAGGAACATAGATTAACATTGGACCCTATGGGAAACACATTCAAAGGTCTTCTACTCTGGAACTACTTTGCCAATTGAAACCAAACTTGATCACAATAGCCCTTAGGTGGTCCCCTTTCAAATTTGCAGGTTCGCACTAATCCAAGATGGTCGCCAGCAGGGAACATAGTTCAACATAGGACCCCCCGGGAAAACACATTGAAAGATCTTCTCCTCTGGAACTATTTGGCCAATAGGAAACAAACTTGGCCACAATGGTCCTTGGCAGGTTCGCACCTTATCCAAGATGGCCGCCAGCAGGGAACATAATTTAACAATGTACACTAATGAAAACACATTCAAAGATCTTCTCTGAAACCACTGGGCCAATTGGAAACATATGTACATATGTTTTTTTATGTGACGTAAATTTCACGGCGTGTTAGTTGTAGGTGGATGATATTTGGTATGAAGATTGGTCTTTGGTAGTACATGACAGCTGACCATATGACTTATGCCTGTGACTTAAGTTTCATTGTCTGCAGTGACCATGTTTTGTATTTCTGATTAGACCAGTTTGATTTTTCTCATCAGTTTTAGCAACAAAGCAGGGATGGGCGAGACATCTATTAGGGTCCACTCTTGTGTGTAAAATGGGTCAAAGGGGCCAAAAAAGGTTGAATATTGTTTTTGTCTGATTTAGATAGAATATTTTCATTGAAACATTCGTGAAAAGTTATTTCTTGAAGATTATATCATTGTGTCTGTACTTGTATTGTGTCCACACACACACTTAATTTTGCACTTGCCATATTGATTCAGGGTTCAATGAGCGGGGG
Organism: Modiolus philippinarum; assembly: GCA_002080025.1. Classification (NCBI taxonomy): domain Eukaryota; kingdom Metazoa; phylum Mollusca; class Bivalvia; order Mytilida; family Modiolidae; genus Modiolus; species Modiolus philippinarum. The sequence continues at coordinate 9,801 of MJUU01006369.1, forward strand.
TGTAACTGGCTGATCTAGTTGACTCTGGTTAAGCTTTTATGCACTTCGTATACAGTATGGCCCACCAGCATTTAGGTGGTGTGCAGATGCATTGTTAGGTACGTCAGCATACCACCCAAATTAAATCGTATTGACTTGTATTGCATACATCAGACTTATTACCTCTGATACTGTGGTCTACTGTTGTGTAGGTTGGTGTGAACAAGCATCTTGTGGAACTACTCAATTTCATTTCACCTTGACTGCTATTTCATGCAACATTGACTTTTGACTGATTTCTTTACGCTGTATGGTTACCGTCATGTACCCGGTATGCAGATCAGCATCTTTGGAATATGTCGGCAAAAAAAGGTATCCGACAGGTCAGTACCTCCAACAAGATGGCCGCCAGCATGGAATATAGTTTAACATTGGACCCTATGGGAAAACCCATTCAAACATCTCAGAAACTACTAGTCCAGTTAGAATCAAACTTAGTCACAATGGTCCTTAGATGGTCCCCTCAAAAAAAGGTATCCAGGAGGCCATTATCTCAACCAAGATGGCCGAGAGCAGGGATTGTAGTTTAACATTGAACCCTCTGGGATATATGCCATTCAAACCTTATTCTACTGTATATGTCAGCCATGGTCCAGGTGAGCGATACAGGCTCTTGAGAGCCTCTTGTTGAAACTGACTGCGGCATTTGTCTAGTAAACAATGCCAGAGTAATCTTCTGGAATTAAAACATTATACATGAATTCACAATGAAGATTTTTGCCTTAGAATGACCTCAATTATTCTATCTTTGAATGAACTTTTGATGTTTCAGAGCAGTAGACGTTCCATTAATGACATCATATCATACATACATGTAGGTGTAAAAATTGTTGTTCCAGTATAGAATTAACAGCATTAATTTTTTGGAAAAAAGTATGTATGTGTCAAATGTAAATTGTCAATACAAATTTTAAGCTTGCATTTTGCAGAAAAAAATTGCACAAAATAAGAAAAATAAAGGGATATTAAGAAATGTACCTGAGTCAGTTGATATCCCATTTAGCACATTCAAAACAATGGAACATGTATATTACTGATCTATTTTTTCAATCATGATTTTATTTATAAAAAATTCACCATGTAACTGTATTTGAAAAAGGTAAAACTATCTCTGAATAGATATCATGATGTATGGTAAAATTGATTTTTCTGATATAAAACTATTTCATGGATTGGGTTTGTTTCATCATTTGATGATCATAGCAAGTTATATTCCATTTCACATTTCTTAAATGAGTCCTTTTTCATACCCCCCGCTTTAGTGGGCGGTATATAGTGATCATGGTGCCCGTTCGTTCGTACGTTCGTTCTTTCGTCCCTCCACAGTAGGGGTACTCACTTTGTGGCGACAACTCCTCCTAGACCACACAGTGGAATTCAGTGAAACTTTCACAGAATGTTCAGTTCATATTGCCATTGTGCCCCAATTGATTTTTTATTTTTATGGATTTTTTATCTCATGGATCAAATGAGGGAGCGGGGGTTTGTGTTTTAGTGAACTTTGCTCAACTTTTTCTAGTTTTCATTTTTTTTAAAACAAGTGTTTACATGTTACATGGATTTCAAATGTTTTCATGCCATTATGTTCCATTGCACATTTCATGATGGCATTACAGATATTACTGTATCATGCAAACTACTGTATCCTTACTGTTTCATAGCTCTGTATTTGTGCTTATTGTTCTGTAGTTGTCTCCTTCTGCTGCAAGGGGAAATAACCAGTAACCAATCAGGATTTATTTCTTTTTCAAATAACTTCTTAATATCTGACACATTTTTTTTCAAAGGATAAGCAACCAGGAGCAATTCATTGAATACAGTGTAATCATGGGAGAAACGGACAACATTGGAGAACCGACACTTCATTGGAATCACGGGCTAAAAAAACATCTTGCATATCCTCGTTCGCTTGTTATGCCTTGGGATCCGTAAGTACATAGACTTCTGGTTTGAAAAACAACTGTTTCACAACCAGCATTAGCAAAGTACCATAATTTTGACAGGATTTTTTAGAATATTTTTTTAAACCTTCCACTATTTGCTCTGAAAGTACCATTTTTTTTGTTTTTATACTGCATATTTTGCATTTGACTTCTTCATGACATGTCAAATTCACCCTTACCCCATTTTAAATAACTTTTACCTTGTCATTGGAAGTCCAATTTTGGGGTAAATTTCACCATATTTAATATGTGATAAATGAAACATGGTAAATCTAGCCACATGATATGCAAGGAAGGGCTACTCAATTTTTAAACAAACCCTTAGGCTAGCAAAATTTGTAAAATTTCACAAGGTTCTATTTGTCTCAGGTTGGTATAATCACTACAGTTCTAGTGAGTTTAGGCAACTTCTAGTCTTTTCTGATCTACCAATATCATAAATGCAATGTCAGAAAGTGACATTCAGTAGAAACTGTCATTAACTGAACTTATTTTGAGATATACCTTAGCTTTAGGGATCTCTAATGTTGTATCTGAAAGTCATATTTACCTAGGTAGATATTGCATAAATGATTATCTGATGACAATGTCTGTCAGAAAACCATGATCAGAGTAATTTTTTACCAATTTAAAAAAACAACCATTTCTCTAATGTTTTGTTTAAGAAAATGCCATAATAATGGATTTTTTTTACCTTAACATTGTCTTTCAAACAATGAAAATATATATCATGGGGTCAGTGGACAAAACTAGCAATGGTTTGAAATGGAAAAACCAGAGAAATTCCAGGAAGATCATACAGGTTGACAACTTTGAATTGATGTCTATATGCTGAAATAACTGATTATATTTCTGTTTTGCAGGAAGACGCCAATCCAAGGATTGACAATTTATATTTCTGTTTTGCAGGAAGACACCAATCCAAGGATTGACAATTTATAATGGACCTGTCTATGCTGACAAAATATGGTTTGGATTCTTTAAACCTACAGACAACTACACAAGTGGAGCTATTGGATTTAACAGACAGATGAAGCAAGCAAGCTCCCCTGTCAGTGCTTTTTCAGATGTACAGTTTGGATTTGAAGATGTGAGTTTCATTGAAAAAGTTTATACAAGAATTATGTTTAGAATTCAAATTCTAAGTTGCCATGATACATGTATATGCAGTACAAATGCAAACAACTGATCAGTACATACAAAATTTGATGTTCATCTATTGTGAAAAAAAAAGAAATAGTTAATTTTGATGAGGATGAATAAAGGCATTCTGAGGTGTGGATTTGCTGTCTCTATTGCTCTCTGTGTATATGACGTCACAATATACAACCTGACATTTTTAAACAGATGCAAGTTCAAAATCCTAATCGATAGCAAAATTTACATTTACTTATCTTAATGGCATGGTTTAGTTAAAAAATGTTCTTAACCTTTATTTCCATAGTAAACTAAGCAGGACAAATTAAAAACATTGTTGTCCCTTTTACTCTTATTTTGAAACCATTTGTGCATGTGCAAAGTATGAGGTTTTCGAGTATTGTACTGGTTGAGTATTAACAAGAGCCATGTTAATTATTGGTAATCTGTATAATGTATATAATAATCTTTTCTGTTTACAGCCATCAGAAGGTAACCGTGTCTATGACGGAGATAAAACAGTCCATGGATTTAGTGAATTAGACGGAGATAAAGGAGCTACATTCCGTGACGAAGGAGGTTCCGTAACATTGTTAGGAGACGGACAAGTTGTTAAACCTGGTCCATTTTACACCACTTCAGCATGTAGAAAGAGGGACAACTGGGACATGGCTATATGTCTTTATAAATATGGAAAGGTATTTGAATAGATGAAATTGTTAATAGATTTTATGGAAGAACATTTTTTAATAGAAAGACATGGATCATACACAATATTTAGCATGTTTTCACTAGGTCAAGAATATGTGTATGCTATGTTATGTTAACAACTTGATGATTATTTTAATCTTCAACAATTTTGGCTTTTTCCCATGTAAAACAACCATGAAGTGTATATTGTTATACCTTATGATATTTCCCTCAAAAAATAGCATTGGAAAAAAAATTCAACAATTTTTCTGCTTTATTTTCTCAAACCAAAAACGATCTGTTGACCGTCAACAGTTTTCCCCATCGTATGGAGTATATATTTCTCAATTAGTCCGTTACCCTACAGCATGTAGTCACTATCAAGATTTTTTGAAACGACACAGATGTTTAATTCGTAAACTTTTAAATCAGGACTTCGAGAAATGCAGATTAATAGTTTTTCTGAAGAAATTTATTGGACGATATCCAGATTTGATTGATAAATATTCAATTCCTATTTCGAATTTTATTGAAGACGGTTTTGTTTAAGTTTTGGCCTCTTTCTTGATGTTTCTCTCTTTATGTAACTGTAGTGTGATTTGTGCACCGAGCGACAAAAATATTTTACCTGTATGAGACTAGGCTTGTACATCAAACGACAAAAACATTTTACCTATTAGAGAAAAATTCTAGGTTTTGACAGGATCCGAGGCACACCACTAATTCGGCCTCCCATTGACTCGTATGTTTAATTCTGGGATTTCAAAAAATTCCAATAATATAGAAATGAATTTTCCTAGGTGCGGGAACTTGTTTTACGTTAACAGATCACCAACACGATAAAATGAATACATTTAAACCATATGTTGTATGGTCAAATAAGAAAATAAAATTGAATTGAAACGTTCTGGTTAATTTTGTACATACATGTAGTCGCAACAGAGAATTTTCGGTATTTGGTCGTATTTCATTCGATCCGTTCTAGCTTGTTATGCAACTTAATCATGTTTTTTCAACTGTTCTTTGCTCTCCATATTTCACCTAGAAATATTCTATGATCTTGCTGATTATAACATGCATCAATTGGCTGGAGTCACTACAAATGAAAAGGCACTATTTTTTATAGTACTATTTTCGAGGTCTGTCAAACATTGGCGTATTGAAATAGTGTAGTGCGCCCTGACAATATTATGGCTTTGACATTTAACACAATCTGGGAACACAGAAGCTATAGTTAGTCGTCATATAAGCGGGAGGTTGATGCATCAATAAACCTGATTTAACCCACCATTTTATTTATAAAACGCCCGTACCAAGTCGGGAATATGACGGCTTGCCAAAAATGTTCTGTGTCGGATTGTGTTCCCCTGATTCAGTCGAATGTTATACAGATTTTCCTTACTGGTGTCTTCCTTTGATCCATTCAGACTTTTGTTGTCACTTTTATTCTGTTTACCGCAACCAAACTGTTGACTGCACGTCTTATTTTGATTCGTTCAAAAACATCATGCCTATATCACATGATCTTGTGTTGTCTGCACTAAAAAATTGGAGATGTGAATAGTATTTAGATGAAACGGAGCGAACTTAACAAAACTGAAAATTTGCATTTCCATAAATGTAATAAAGATGGATATACCAATAAAACATATTTTAAAGACAAAAATACACTGAACATATAAAGGTATAACAGACAGTTATAGACTGGATCCTCAAACAACAGCTGTTTTGTTTGACCCTATGACTAAACTGTCGCACTCGGCCTTCAGCTTGCGCAACAGTTCAGTCTTTGGGTCAAAGAAAACAGCTGTTATTTTCGGACCTAGTCAATAACTGTACATGTATATTGTTTATTCTATCTTTTATTCTATCATTCTGTTATATATTGCAAAACAACTGAAGATTATACAACAAAATATTAAGTAGATTGATGCAGCTGTTGGATATGCAGAACATAATAAAATGAAAAAAATACATGAATAAATCTTGAAACAATAATGGAGGAAATGACCCAAATTTTTGGAGCCGACTCCTTTAACAAGGGTGAAATAAGATGGGTTTATCACCATGGACCCTGACACATGTCAAATATTGTCATAAACTAGCTTACACTTTTCATCAAACATTCAGTACATCTATCATATTTTAAGAAATAGAGAATTCACAATCACCCTTGGCTCACAGATTTTTTCTATTTGCAGCTTGATGTTGATATAGATTGGACCTCCCCAGATAGAGGAAAGACCTCGGCCATTATGGTGAGGGATGATGTACCGGACCATCCAGAGATTCTACACGATAAAAATACTGCAGACTTTATGACCATTCTTGGAGGAACACATAGTTATACACTTCACTGGACTAATAGTGTACCTAGTAAATTCTGGGTGTGGGGAAAAGGCATGGAAAAGTAGGTTTCTAATTAATAAACAACCATGGTTGCAATTCTTTATTCTTTTATTTTTTAAGAAAGTAATACAATTGAAAAAGCAGTTAAGGTGGTACGGGGGTCTAAAATCTGACAGATAGAATTATCTGATATTTTCATGATTTACACTTTGATATTAGAGCATGCAAAAAATAAAATAAAATTTAATGGTCACCGGCCATATAAGAATATAGTATGTCATGTAAAAAATCAGCTATTTTGGTTGAAATAATATGGAATATTAGCGAATTTTAACAAAATTGTAATTTATTTTAGATACATCAGATAGATTTTTTTAAATTCAGTGAACTTTTAGCTTATATAATGTACTGCAATTTCCATTAAAAAACATTTTGAGGTCACAGAACTTATTTTTGAATAAATCATGAAAACTGATTTTTTCCTATTAGTTCTATACAAATTATCTCCCCTTAATGGAACACGAGTTTGCTGGAAAGGTTCAATATTCTGCATGGTTACACAATCAAAATGGCATATTTCATCAAATTTAACCATTATAAGACATTGAAAATGGTTTTGGCAACATTCCCATAGTGAATTCCATTTTGTGTCACATGCGCAAGAATGATGCACAGTTTAAAACTCCCGTACTACCTTAAGGTCAATACTAAAATAACTAAAATATTGAGCAGACATATTTTTATTTAAATATGGAAATTTCTACTAACTTTAAAATTGAACAGGTCAGCTTGCAATCCTATGTTTAAGCAACACATAAATTTTTATCACAAACATATTGTATACAATTTGAAAACCTGCACAACACCTATGAAAACTTCTTTTTTTTATAGGAATGATCAATAATCTAAAATAAATGCTTTTATTCTCCATTAATCTCTACTTTCACTTTCCAGTGAACACTTCTAACAAAGAAACAATTAAAGAAAATGGGGAAAACTCCCAAAAATGAATTTCATCAGTTATAATTCTCAAGATCCCGGGAATCTGTTTAATGCTCGTATGAATTTTCACCATCATTAAATATGCATATTATATGCACACAATAAATAAACAAAACAAATTGTTAACTTATAAAATGTTCATTCCAGGGATCAGTATGTCAGACTTGGAATATGTTTACCTGTCAATGCTAAATTTAATTTGTTCACCTGGTCACCACAATGGCGTCCATCAACAGCTACCTGGACAAAAGTCTCCTCCATTGAAGCATTAGATAATGACAAACAGGGTGACCGCTACTATTTTGACAGCTCTATAGGGTAGGTATAAAAATAACATCTTCAAGTTTTTTGATAAATTTCCAGTATTCTTCTTTACAATATATTCATCTTTAATTAGTTTTTAAATTGCAATGGATGACAGTGTTTGTTATGTAGATAAAGTATTTGTATGTATTTAAAAATATATGTTGAACAGTTGCTATGATCTCATTATCTTGATGCCTCCTTTTGTTCAGCTAGGTTTTGGAAAAAGTAAAAAGGTTTGACAATTACTGTGAACCAACTTATTTTCGCGGATACTTTATTTCGCGTTTTGTCCCTCAAGAATAACTTTTATTATTAATCTTTGCAATTTTTAATTTCTGGTAATGTATTCACATAAGAAATAGAAATATTTGTGATGATTTATTTTTGCGATATTTTTCCGTTCGCGAATATGGCGAAAATAAATTGCTCGTGAAAATAAGTTGGTTAACAGTATGTGAAGGGAATTTTTTTTTCACTTTAGGTTGCTTTTTGTAAAGTTTATTAGCTACAAATCCCGAAATGATGGTACCACAAAGGATTGTGAGGGTCATTGTCCAGTCGTCCAGATAACAGTAACCTCTGGTGACCGCAGAAATGGGGATTGTAGATCAAAAGCTTATGTTAATCCTGGTCAATACAGAAAACCAAATAGTGTAAGTATAGTCTGGACAATATAAGGTCTGTAGCTTCATCATGTGATACCTAGAATTATGATTATTTTGAAATTAGCAAACATTTACCTCCATTGAATGATGTCTGAGTATTATGGCCTTCAAATTTTTGTTTCAGATGTCTAATATTTAACCTAAGACTTATAAATAATAATTTTTTCTCTAACTCTGAACTAAAAATATTTTTGCCTAGTCTTGGAAATCTTCAATCAATATTGTAAAATACTAGAAATGAAAGTCAATAGACCATTTGCCAGTTCTGCAATCAACAGAATGAATATAGCAAAACCCAAAAGGGAGGTAATTTTTTGAAAAATCTCAAGGGGATAGAATGGTTCCCTGCTTGTGAAAAAAACCAAAATATAAATCATTTTTAATTAAAAGTTATGATAGTTTAACCTTTAGCAGATGTTTAGTTGGCAACATAATTCAAAACCAAATCAAAAATAGCGCTTACCATTCTTTAAAGTGCTGCTTGTTTCAAGTAAAAAAATTAACAGCTGTACAAACTTGAACGATCTTCTCAGTGACTAAGAAAGTATTTAAAAAATAGAAAATGTGCCAACTTACTGAAGAATATCATAAATATTGAGTAGGGAATTACTTTGTCCAATCTGGCTATACACGAAGACCATACTTCAAAACAAATGTGCATTTTTAATGTTTGTTTGTCCGGTGTAGGAGTTATTTCCCTTCAAAGGTCTGACCAAAAAACAACAAAATTTGACTAGGACTGCCAAGAACTCCTGTAATTGGCAAATCATCTATTAACAATACATGTATTGGGTAAAAAGATGTTATATTGATTAAAGCCCAAAATAAATTTATGTAAGGTATATTTTGCTATTTAAAGTTTTTTACAATTTAGAATCCAATGAAATTGTGAGAACACTTATTCTCACATGTGGGAAATCTTTTTAATCTCCAATGGATCAAAATTTACAAGATCAGCATAAAGAATAGAGAAAAGATCCATACCATTGCTTTTATATGTATTGCAAGAGGTAATGTTGATTTCCATATTCTTTAATTCAATGGATCATTCTCAGATATTAAGACTTCGTGTTAAGGACACCTACACTCATGTTCTTTCATTTCATGTACTATTGTTAGAGACTTCGAATTCATGGTTCCTGTTATCTTACATTTCATTGACAGAGTTGTTGAATCTTTGAATATTGTACTCCTTCCTCCATGTGGTGTGATTAAAACCTGTCCGCATAAATTATGTATGTAAATTTATAGATGAAGTTGTTGAGATGTTGTTCAAAGTAGACTGACCTAGCAGATACTTCCATTTCATTGACAGAAATGTTCAAAGTTTGAGTCATGTCAAAATCTTGCCATTTAATTGGTTAATTTCTTGAAACTTTTTTTTATAATGAGCAGCTTAGCAAATTCCTTCTTTTTTATTGGCATTGTTCTTCAGACTCCTCGAAAAAAATTACTTTCAGGCCTAGATCCAACTAAACATGTCCAAGATATCTTTGCCTTCAATGGGACATATTTTAACATTTAACTCTATGAGACATTGATGGCTCCTGACAGTAATTGACCAATTATGCCCAGACTTGATAAAGGGCCCTTCTATATTCTCCTTCAAAACTGATGTCATATGAAAGATATCTGCCAGTAGGAAAAATAATTTATCATGAGGTCGTTTTAAACAACATTAGATAAGCCAGCTGTTAATTCAAAATTGCCACCAGAACACAACACACAATTTATTATTTGACCCTATGGGAAACATTCAATGTTAGACTTAATTTGACACAATAGGGTCTGATATATTTCACGAAAGGATATGGAGTAAATGAACATGAGACCATAACACATGTGTTTACTCCAACTGCAATAATTTTAATGAGCTGTATGGCCATTTCGGAAATTAATTCCTCATCAGCAGCACTAGAACCCAAACAAAGGAAATCCATATTTTCAAAAAAATGTTTAAAATGCATGAAACCAAACGAAATCCGAATAATCAGTAATATCAAATATAGCTAAGGACAAAACTACGATGGAGGGAGTTAATCCTTAGGTTTAAGAATTTACATAAATTTAGATAATAGTAATTGAATAAAGTGTACACATGAGATATTATCTCATGTACAAGTACACCATATCTAAGAAAAATAAAGAGCATACATCTCTACCACGGGGAATTGTTTTACCAACTCCACACTGCAATAAAAGACAAACTCCTGTATTAAATATTTCACGAAAGGATATGGAGTAAATGAACATGAGACCATAACACATGTGTTTACTCCAACTGCAATAATTTTAATGAGCTCTATTGCCATTTCGGAAATTAATTCCTCATCAGCAGCACTAGAACTGTAAGTCTTGTTCACTATTGGAACTTCCGGGGACATGATTTGTACCCGTAAGTTGCATTTTTGTCTTGCCTGCGACAAAAAAGTTGC